>JABUQX010019639.1:90000-107500 GCA_015478945.1 Trachelipus rathkii
GCGGAAGCTATATTTTGATTTATAATAAAAGTTATTCCACATCCCTCGTTCATTTATTACTGTATATATTGAAAACCTGTTATAGAAATATTTCATATTCTATTGCATGTTTATTATCTTTTCGATTCTAGACCTTTGACTTTGATAATATTTATTAATATTAAATGGATGTTTTTTAAATGATTTAAAAATGATTCTTGTGTCCCAAAGTATTTAAAAAGACAACATAAGTAAAACGTCGTCCTGTTAACTGATGAAATATATTACACATAGAAAATCCACAACAGTGTCAGTAGAATCCAAACAAATAGTATAAATTTAATAAGTTAAGTTCCTAATAATGGCATGCGATAAAAAATTACATAAATGCTTATATGCGCTAAACGATATTTTAGTTATTATTGTAAGAAAAAAAGTTTCCCCGTTCAGTTTCCTCCCATGTCTGGATCATAACTTCCCAAGCTCTTCGTCCATTTACTCCCCAGCTTTTCAGTTTCGAACCCCGAATCATTGGGACTTATCAGTCAGAGGGTAAGTGCCTTGAAGATACAATATAGATACTCAATATGTAAGTTGTCAATTTTAAAATACAGAATATTATTAAATTGTAATTTAATAAAGCTATAATTGCCAAGGTAAAACTGGTGAAAGCAACTCAACTTTGTTTTATGTTTCCCAGGGGTTCCGTTGCCGGGTGTTCCGTTGTCGGGCTAATTCCGTTGCTGGGCGGAAATTTCATATTCTATCTTAGGGTTTCATTGGGACGAAAACCCTCCTGTACGTTCTTATGGTGGAATTGGAAAGCATTTGAGGAATCTTCTCCTTTTTATGAGTCCAGATATTGCATCTAATGCTTATCCCTTTTGCAAGCCTCATCGTATGGAGGATTCTTAAGCTAAATTTCCTCTTTGAGGATTATTAACCCCAAACGTTGAACTCTCCCAAAGATCACTAATACTTCCCAACTCGTGGTGTCAAATAATCTAATTGTGAGACGTGGACAAAGTTAAGTAGTGAAGAAACATTACTGGTAATTTAAAAGTGCTGAACTTTATAAACACTTATTATTAACATCGATGGAGTACTTTCTTACACAGGTAAGCAAATTATTTGTGCAAATTAGTCATTAGTGTATTAATTAAGAATATATTTTCCCATTTATTCCCCTGTTCTCGAACTGTTCTTATCATTGTTACACTTCTTAACAAATTTACTAACCACCTGGGTTTCATATTTAAACTAGGGTGTAGTTATATGTACATTTGAATAATTGTATTGTATGAAGGTTTATGATTTTGTTGTAAATGTAAAGTGTGCAAAAGATTTGTAGATATTAATCAATTAAAATTAAAAACTAACTGGGTGTTAATTAACCCCCTTCTGAGAAAACTTAATAGTTCTGTGTGCAAAGGCGAAAGTTATGTTTGGATGAGCCGTTCACCTCTGAAATGTCTACCTAGGGTGACGTGATGAATGAGAGGCTAGGTCCCAGAGACAAATACCTCCGTTTGCGAAAGCTGATTCCGGATTTGGAGAAGAGGGGTATTGCGAAGTATCTGCTGCTCCTCTGCTCTTCTCTTAGTATGGTTCAGGTAAATAACTATTAATGTTTAACCTGACTTTAAAATTCCTTCATAGTAATTCATTCTTAAGTTTTAATAAAATATAAAATATAGGTAAAAACAACCTTTTTAGATTGGGATTCAGTGATAATCCTAATTCTGTATATATATATATATATATATATATAATATATATATATAAATATATATATATATATATATATATATATATATATATATATATATATATATATATATATATATATATATATATATATATATATATATATATATATTAGGGGATGGGGAGGATTATTGAATAGGAGGGTTAGCCGGATACCGGATATCGGCTGGAGTTAAAACCGATACCGGATATTGGCCGGATATTCCGGTCGGATATCCGGCAGTCTGTTATATATATATTATATATTATATATATATATTATAATATATATATATAGATATATATATATATTATATATATATATATATTATTATTTTACAAACACTTATTCCCGCTTAAGCGGGGTAGTGGTATATTCAAGAGGGGTGTTGCCACACCTCAGTCATTTCATCAACTAACGAAAACTACGCAGACATGAGCACAGACGCAGCTTAAAGTGAGAGAAGATTAAATTCAACAGAAACACAGAAGGTGGAAGAGAATTCCACAAAAACAGAGGTGGCAGGAAAGAAGGAGCACGCAGCGAAACTAGCCCTGAGTTACCAAATCAAACACAAAACTCAAAATGCGGCTGACACAGCACCCCTTGTGCTACAAGGGCGTCAGTTGGGTTGGTACGCGAGTGACAAGTTCCCTCGAGCACCTGCCGCTGCGGGGTACCTATAGAAAAGAGATAAAAGCACCAACATCGCGCGGCAAAGATAGAGGGCAAGTGAAGGTGGAAAGTACAGAACAGTTATAAGCCTTTTGGCCTTTGACTCGACCCTATCCAAAAGCCGGGGAAACCAGAGCCCCCCCCCAGATAGGGAGAGCAGTACTCCAATACAAGGGCGGATGGGGCCCTTGTATAGCTGGAGCAAACTGAGAAGAGGAAAAAAAAAGGGCTCGCAGCCTAAACAGAACTCCAGTTTCTTTGAGGCCGCCCCTAGCAACCATTATGATGTGAGGTTTCCCAAGACATTTTTTTTGGTTTATTTTTAAGGCCAAGGATGTTTATATTGTCAACAGGAGAGACGAGGAGAACCCGTCGAAAGAGATAGAAAGTTAGAAGGTGTCTTAGAGAGGAGATTTGTAGAAGTTGAGTTTTTAAAGAATTGGATTTCACAAGGTTGAGACGACCCCACCCGAAATTCTATACAGATCGCGAGAATAGAATCGGAAAGATTAAGACGAGAGGCAATTCTAGAGTAAAGAGGGAGGCAGAATTGAAATAAGTTGAAGAAATAAAGGGTCGAGTCATCGGCATACGAGTGGAATAGAGTTAGATGTGCAGGTGAGAGATCATTAATGAAAAGTTAGGAATAAAGTAAGAGATAAGACAAAACCCTGAAACACCCAGCTATGATAAGAAAAGGAAAAGACAGAGTCGCCCCATTCAACAACAGCCGATTATGACGATTTGAAAGAAAAACTTGACATTCAGTAAGCAAGAGAAGGAGGAAACCCAAAGGAGGGGAGCTTGGAGAGCAGGGTTTCAAAGATCTTAGATAGAATACAAAGGTGAGAGCTATAGGGCGATAGTTAGAAGATCAGAGCGGCTCCTTGTTTCGGAATAGGTTGCGACAACGTGCGTGCTTCCAATCACTGAGGGAAAAGTATTAGTATTGAGACATAGAGAATAAAGTTGAACGAGGCGGTAAAACACGAAAGGCACACTCCCTCAAAACTCGGGGCAGGAACGCCATCCGCGGCCACCCGCCTCCTAACCGTTTCATAGATTTCAGTAAGCCCATGTTGCTTCCGATCAAGTAATCACAGCAAAGGCATAGGGGCACCTGAGAGAAGAAGTTCGAGGAGGAGGAATGCCAGAATCGTCTAGGGTTGAGTTAGAGGAAAATAGGAGGCCGAAGAAATTGGCCTTTTCAGTTGGAGATTTAGCAACAAAACCATCAGAACGAATAAGAGGAGAAAGACAGATAACAGAAGTTGTTAGAGCTGTTTTTGGGAAGAGGGCAGAAAGATTTATCAGTAGGAGAATCTAAGGAGGTTAGGGCGCACTTTCGTTTATGAAAGCCCGCTTTGCTCGGCGAAGAGTATCCCTTGCAACGATTTCTAGCTGAATGAAAATTAGCCAAGGGGGGGGGGGGGGGGGGGGGGGGGGGAGGGGGGGGGGGAGGGGGGGGGGGGGGGGAGGGGGGAGGGGGGGTGGGGGGAGGGGGGGGGAGTGGGGGGGGGGGGGGGGGGGGTGGGGGGAGGGGGGGGTGGGGGGGGGGGGTTTGGGGGGGGGGGTGGGGGGGGGGGGGGGGGGGAAGTGCGTCGGGGGGGGGGGGGGGGAGGGGGGGGGGGGGGGGGGGGGGAAGGGTGGAATTAATGAGAAATATGGTGGGGGGGGGGGGAGGAGGGGGGGGTGGGGGGGGGGGGGGTGGGGGGGGGGGGGGGGGGGGGGGGGGGGGGGGGGGGGGGGGGGGGGGGGGGGGGGGGGGGGGGGGGGCGGGGGGGGGGGGGGGGGGGGAGTGGGGGGGGGGGGGGGGGGGGGGGGGGGGGGAGGGGATGGGGGAGGGGGAGGGGAGGGGGGGGGGGAGGGGGGGGGGGGGGGGGGGGGACTGGGGGGGGGGGGGGGGAGGGGGGGGGGCGGGGGGGGGGGGGGGGGGGGGGGGGGGGGGGGGGGGGGGGGGGGGGGGGGGGGGGGGGGGGGGGGGGGGTGGGGGGGGGGGGGGGGGGGGGGGGGGGGGGGGGGGCGGGGGGGGGGGGGGGGATATGGGGGGGGGGGGGGGGGGGGGGGGGGGGGTGGGGGCGGGGGCGGGGGAGGGGGGGGGGGGGGGGGGGGGGGGGGGGGTGGGGGGGGGGGGGGGGGGGGGAGGGGGGAGGGGGGGGGGGGGGGTGGGAATAGGGGGGGGGGGGGGGGGGTGGGGGGGAGGGGGGGGGCGGGGGGGGGGGGGGGGGGGGGGGGGGGGGGGGGGGGGGGGGGGGGGGGGGGCGGGGAGGGGGGGGGGGGGGGGGGGGGGGGGGGGGGGGGGGGGGGGGGGGGGGGGGGGGGGGGGGGGGGGGGGGGGGGGGGGGGCGGGGGGGGGGGGACGGGGGGGGGGGGGGGGGGGGGGGGGGGGGGGGGGGAGGGAGGGGGGGGGGGGGGGGGGTCCGGGGGGGGGGGGGGGGGTGGGCGGGGGGGGGGGGGGGGGGGGGGGGGGGGGGGGGGGGGGGGGTGGGGTGGGGGGGGGGGGGGGGGGGGGGGGGGGGGGGGGGGGGGTGGGGGGGGGGGGAGGGGGGGGGGGGGGGTCGCATTTCCTCCGTGGTCACGGGCTACACGGGTGGTCCAGATCGTCCACAGATGCGACCTCTAATCTCGCAAGACAGACAAGCCCCGGCCGCAATATTCGCTGGGTGACCCGTAAGACCTGCGGGTGGGCTGGGGGCTGGCTGGGGGGGCGGTTCTGGGGCGGGGGTGGGGGGTGGGCGGGTCTCGGGTCTCGGGTCGGGGCCATCGTCCGTCGGTCGTCGTCGGTCGGTCGTGCTGCGTCTTGGCTGCTCTGCTCTCGGTCGTGCGTCTGCGTCGGGCGTCTCGTCTGCTCTCTTCTGGCTGGCTGCTGCTCGTCGGTCTCGTGCGTCGTCGGCGTCGTGACGGGTCTCGTCTCTCGTCTCTGCTCGTCTGCGGTCGGGGCGGTGGGCGGTCTCTTCTGCTCTGGCGTTCTTGCTCTCGCTGGTCTGCGTTCTCTCTGCGTGCTCTGCTTCTCGTGCTCTCTCTGCTCTCTGCTTCGGTCTTTCTCTTTCTCTTTCGCTTTTGCTCTTTTTGCTGCTCTCTCTTTCTCTCTCTCTCTCTCTGCTCTCTCTCTCGCCTCGCTCTGCTCTGGCTGTGCGGTGCCTCTCGTTCGTCTGCTCGTCTCGGTGGCTCTGCTCTCTCTTCGTCTGGCGTGCTCGTGCTCGTGCGTCGGTCTGGTGCTGGGGCGGTCGGTGGCCTGACTGGTGAGGGGTAGGCTCCAGAGGGTGGGTGTGTAGATGTGTTTGTGTGGTGGCGTACATGGGTTGGGCGCTTTGGGGAGGGGACGGAGGCGCCGGTGTGGCGGGGAATGACCGGGTGGGGTAGTCTTGCCCTAATTCATCTTGATTTTCGGGAGTACAGTGTAGGCAGTCGATTACGAATGGATCACTACACACTCTTCCCGAGTTAAACGACATGATAATGTTGTTACGTGCGGCGAACGAGAGGATGGGAGCAGAGAGAGGCGGGCGAACGTCAGGTGTGAACCGGGGAACGGGTTTGCCACGACGAGAAATCGGAGCGGGGCCTACCGGAGCACGAATGGTGCGTTGCGTCGGCGCTTCATCGAGTGGCGGCTGGTCGAGATAAGGTGGGAGAGACCTTTCATCCCCGGGGGGTGGCATTGGTGGGAAAGCCGGCGGTTGGGAAGTGCGGAGAGGACTCCTGCGGTTGAAAAGAAAAGGGGTGCTTGAAAGATTTCGGGCGGGGCAGGACGAGCCCGGGGGTGTCGAGACTAGCACGAGCGCGCGGCTGATGTGGCCGCGATGCCGATGGGGAGTCGAGGAGGAATTAGGTGCGTCGGTGTGGTGTCGGGTCGTTGGCCGGAGAGAGCAAGAGCCCGGGATTGCATCCAGCCGTGGACAGAAAGGGACAAGGGACGGTTGGGGGGGCAGGAGCGAGACGTGGGTGCGCACCCCGGTGGGGGGTGGGCGGGAGGTGTTGGCCCGGGGTGACTGAGTGCAGTTTCTGCAACGGAGATCGATAATCCGTGGGCCGGTGTTGCCTGCACATTGTCTTTGTTTACCGCATGAGGGGGGCGGGGGGCTCGACAGCGGGGTGGGGGGGGGAGGATAGAGAACGAACAATTTTTTCATCGACCTCCCTCGATTCACGCACAAAAGTCTGCTAGTGTCACCTGAAATGTACCATAGGCAAACGAGCACGAGAACGCGAGACTGGATTAATTACAGAAGACACGAAATTTGATCTTCGCAGAGGAAGGTAGTATCAGCCAGCCTGCGCCAGTACACCATTTCCGTAAACATATCAACGATTATCCTCGAGGCTCCCGATCGACTTATTCTTCGGGGGCAAGAATATGATCAGATAAGCGACACCAGAGACAACAGTCTGTCACCATACTTAGTATTAACTAACCGATACGATTATGGTGCAACGCACAGGCCCCCAATATGGACCTGCGCCCGACAACGTAACCTTGTAAAGTGCCTCACGTAACAAGAAACCAACGCGCTATGCGCAGGATGAGCTTCTCTGGAGAGAAAGATTTAAATGAGAATATGAGACGTATCTATTACTCTCTCTTGGTCAGATACCGATAGGGCAGCAAAAGTTGGTATTTAAAGAGAGAAGTAGTAGTGGTAAACATAGGTCAAGTGTGTTCAGGAATTGGTTGGGACGATCCGGAGATGTGCGTGGTTCTTTAATTGTTGCTCCAGATCCTTGAGAATGCTGGAATGATTCGGCCTCCTCCCCACCTAAATTAGTATGAGAGGACCCCAACCATTCAGTTTTGTGTACATTGGAAAAACCCTCAGAGAACTACGCGCAAGGAAGCCCTATGTAGTAGGTCTCTCAAGACAGAATAATGGTCAGCTCACAGCACTCTTCAGCCACCTAAGTTACATAGTAGTTTGCAATCTGAACTACAGTTATATCAACTGACAAATAAGGATTTAGGTAACATGGAGGTGGATCCTGAGTTGCGTGGCCTTGACAAAGATACGCCCGACCTCACGCCCCCTAAGATTAATTATTCTTATATTTAGGGGCATGTGTGAGATAAAAGTGAAGTATGTTTATATATAATATATGAGAGGTGGCCGGTCGCAAATTATAAGTCCCATTGCGAATTTACCAAAAATATTGGTGCTGGGAACTGCTAGAACCTAGCACACAAAAAGATATATGAAAAATAATACTGTGACACGGTTCAATTGCCAAATATTCACTGCGGTTAGGTGACTCGAAGTAAGAATGCACCCATGTAAGGGTGCACATATTCCGCGAATTTTAGTATATAGATCGCTCCGAACATTCAGGACAGAGCCACAAGAGACACGAAATTGTGTAGTGGAACGATATCGAGTATGATAACATGTACCGAGACAGACACTCTTTGAATAACAGTAAACGTCTCCCTTAAATATTTTCCAAATAATAATAATCAGAGTTGCATTATATACCTATATCCCTATTTGTGTTCTCTTTTCTACACGCTCAGTTATACCAAAAACCAATACAGATATTCTTTGAATCCTAATAGACATTTCTCCGTTATTTTTGTATTTAACCGTTTTTTGCAATATAGTCAAAAATTTATCAAAGCTCAAACAACAGGATGAGTACTGCACAACAGCATTCATAACATATAACCATTAAAGAATTAAAAATTTGAAAATCAACAATTTTGTGATAATATCCACTATTATTTCTCCCGGTTCTTTACGATTAGTAAAACGACGCGTCAAAAACAACAACATGTGATTTACTATCATCCTCAATCCTTAAATTTCATAAGCGTTAACTATTGATGAACGAAAAGCGTCATAACAACATAGAGTCGTGTAAATTATATAATCGATAATTGAAAACGTGTGTCGCTCACTCATAAATCGTTTCATCGATTAAATCAAGACCGCATCATCAGAGTTTACATAAATGTGATTCAGATTAAGAAAATGTTTATTGAATCATCACCATTTGTTATCCAACATTCTACGAATAAGTAGCTAAAAACAAGTAATTATTATATATTATATATATATATATATATATAATATATATATTATATTATTATATATATATATATTACGAATATATATATATATATTAATATGAATATATAATATATAATTAATATATTAATATATATATATTAATATATATATATATATATAATATATATATATATAATATATATTTTTCATAAATTTAATTTTTGAATATTTACTCTCAACGAAGGTGAAAGATACTTTTCCCAGAATAAGTTAAATTTAATTACCTGAGTTTATCCGCCGTTGAATTTTAAACTATAATAATTACGCGGTATACTCGTAGATACCGGATAGAATATACTAAATAAACTTTTGAGGTACCTGAATATATGTATACTCGTATATTAATCCAGTGATATTACCTAGATAATATCTGGGATCACCACCTACTTAAATATATATATTATATAGTAATATATTAATATTATATATATATATATTATATATAATATATAATATTAATATATTAATATATTATAATACATAATATATTATATGGTATAGATCTTATAGTAACGTATATATGTACCGCAACCACTCGAAAAATTATATATATAATATATTATACTAAATCAGTTTTAGTAAAAATATATACGAATCAATAAGTTAAATTAATTAGTTATGTGATTATGGTACGGATATTCAATACATCTTTATATTATAAAGTCTCGTTTCGAGAGCAGTTCTGTGTAATTTTGTAGCTTACGAAGGTACAGTGTAACAGAAGAGCTTATTCACGGAGCTTTTCGCTAAACGTATTAATGTCTAGAAAAAATCTTTAGCGCATTTACCATCTACGATAGAGGCACAATATATAGCATCATCGCGCAGCCGTAGGAAATTTCCTAAATTTCTGTAAGGTTGGCCTATTTCCGTGGCTTGCCGAATTTAAGCACGTTCTTACGAAAAAATGCAAACAAACAAGATGGCGGCGTGGTAGGTCCGTTTGGTTTGATGAATGTTTCATTCAATAAAATTTAGCTTTTAAAAAATTTTCTTAGAAAATCGATAAACTCCATCAAAATTGTTGATCAAATATTTGTAATATAAACCATTTATTATTTTTCTTATTTCTGTTTATTCCAAAACCACATGGTCCATCACAACAGCTGATTTCATATGTTTGTAAACAAGCTTTCGTTTATACACGAAATTCGTCCTAAAACTGGGTGAGCATTTCTTATCCAGCGTAAGCACAAATGCAAAAGAAAACTATTTTAATAAAAGAGCTTCACACCTATAAAAATATTAAAGCCGTTTTCGTTTTTGCATTTGTGCTTACGAAACGTAAGAAATGCTTGAGTTTGCGTTCGTTTTTGTCAAAATGCTCACCAAACGTAAGGAATTTCCTTAATTCTGTAAGGTTGCTATTTCCCGTGCTTGGCGAATTTAAGCACGTTCTTACGAAAAAATGTAAACAAACAAGATGGCGACGTGGTAGGTCCGTTTGGTTTGATGAATGTTTCATTCAATAAAATTAGCTTTAAATCTAATTTCTTCCAAATCGATAAACTCCATCACAATAGTTGATCAATTATTTGTAATATAAACCATTTGCTATTTTTTTTTATTTCTGTTTATTCCAAAACCACGTGCTCTATCAAAACAGCTGATTCCAGTTGTTTGTAAATAAAAGTAACTTTTATATGAAATCGTGATAGTTTATACACAAAATTCGTGCTTAAACTGGGTAAGCATCTCTTATCGAGCGTAAGCACAAATGACAAAAGCGATAACTTTCTAAAAAAAGTCCTAATTATTTATTTAAATCTATATAACCTAAATCAAGTTAACTTAACCAAACTTATTATTTCTTTTTGATTCGTATATTTTTCAAAATGATCAGTATAATTTTAGTAATGCGACACACGTTCTAGACTTTAATATATATATTATATATATATATATATATAGTATATATATATATAATATATATATATATATATTATTTTTATTTTATATCTTTCTAAATAGATTATAATATAATATATAATAATTATAGTAAAATAATATAATAATATAATAGTATAATATATATATTAGGGATGTACCAGAACCAGGTTCCGGCCGGAACCTCGATTTTCTAGAAGTTCCGGTTCCAGCCGGAACTAACTTGGTTCCGGCCGGAATACCGGAATTTCTACTTTTTCAAAATTGCTTTCTTAAAAAATCAAAGTAATTGATTTGCCATTTACTCAGTTATGATTTTGCATAAAAAAATAAAATAGGAAAATTAGGATTATAGAGATCAAATATCATGATAAAATGACCTCGACTCTATAGTTTCGAAAAACTTTAAAATAAACAATATTTTCACACTTCGAACCGATAGCTTTTAATATCTAGAACAGGGGTCGCAACCTTTGGAGTCGGGAAAGAAGACCGTTCAAAATTTACGAATTACAAAATTTCAAAGTTTTTAAAGAGCCACAAAATTTTTTTCTTGCCAACAATAAATAGTACTCGCATAAATAAAGTTATTGATAAAAAAACTAATCTATTTATTCATAAGAAAAAATATTTATTTATTTTCATAAGAAAAAATCTATTTATTCATATATAAGTAGTGTTTTTCACAACAAATTAGATAATATATATATGGCATTATTAGATAATTACTTATTATTTAAGTAAAAAATTAAAACAATTAAACATTTACTTACAACACTAACTTGTACTTCAATAACAAACAATTGAGCAAACAAATTCAATGGGAGCGATGGCTTTGCATGGTTATTCAAGTAGAAAATTTAAACTTTACTAAACAATGTAACTTGTACTTAAAATAAAAAAAAACAATAACATACATTTGAGCAAACAAATTCAATGGGAGCGTTGGCTTTGCATGGTTTTAGAAAGTTTGGATAAATTTGGCTCATAACTTGTTGTTTTAAGTTTCAAACACGACTCTAAATTTTCATTTGTTAGTTGGCTTCTTACTTTACTTTTAATTATATTCATGCAAGAGAACGCTTGCTCGCACGAATATGTCGATCCGAAGATAGTCAGCACTCCAAATGCCAACTTCTTCACCTCACTGTAGCAATCTGGAAGACTATTCCATGCGTCGAATATAAGTGCCTCAACTCGCGGCATTTCTTTTAAAGCTGTCCACTTTTGTTGCATTACGTACATACATTTCTGGACCTCCAACTCTTCCAACTTGCTTTTCAACTCTGTAAATTTTCCACTCCACAAAGCTTTACTTTTTAAATCGATCAATTGCATTTCTAGAGATCCAGTATCAATTCCAAATGGTTCAATGTGGATTTCGTTACTATTTGTGTTGAGAGGATTTACTATGAATGCTAGAGTGGTTTTGTTGGTTTTGAATTGCTCAAATCTGTCAGCAAATTCATCTTTAATTTTTTTTATAACTGTGCTGAAGTAATTCGTGTCAACAGTTGCACTGGTTTTATCGCGATATTGCTTTAGAAATTGAAAATGAAGTAATTTACCGCTCTGAATATCTTCTGCAAAAAGAATTAATTTTTCTTCAAAACAAACCAATTCTTCTACCAAAACATAGGCTGGGTTTCCCTTTCCTTGCAGTTTTAGATTCAGCTCATTTAATTTCGCTGTGATATCCACCATAAAGTAAAATTTTTGCAACCATTTGTCGTTCTCTAATTCAGGGTGATTAATGCCTTTTTCATTTAGGAATGTTTTTATTTCATTCAAGCACAAAGCAAAACGTTTCAACACCTTACCTTTGGAAAGCCATCGCACTTTATTGTGAAGAAGGAGGTCGGAATACTGAGTCTCCATTTCGTTTAAGAATTCTTTAAACTGACGATGGTAGAGTGCTTTTGACAAGATGCTGTTAACAATCTTGATTACCAAATTCATGACCTCAACTATTTCGGCCGGAAATGTTTGGGCACAAAGCGCTTCTTGGTGTATTATGCAGTGAAACGTAAGAATTTCGTGGTTTATTTTGCTCTGAAGAATCGTTGTTGCCCCTTTATTTTTTCCTGTCATACTTCTGGCTCCATCAGTTGCTATTGAAACGATTTTATTTAAATCGATCTTATTGTCTTCAAGGCATTTTTGCACGGCATTCGCTATATCTTCCCCTCTAGTTTGTCCCGAGAGCGGTAGCAATCCTAGAAGTTCTTCTTTTGGACCTTGGGAAGACATATACCTGACAAAAAGGGCAACTTGTGCCGTGTCTTTTATGTCGCAAGACTCATCTATAGCAAGTGATAAGGCAGAAGAAAGTTGAATATCTTCCACCTGCAAATATGTTACATTTGAAGACATTTTAGCTATTCTATCTTGTACTGTTTTAGCGGATAGTGGCAAATCTTTGATTTTTTCAAGATTTCTGGTTTGTTTTTGAAATCACGAAACAGTTCTTCAGATGCACGTATGAAGCAATCTTTGACATACTCACCATCTGTGAATGGTTTATCTTTTTTTTTTTTGCAATTTCTAGTGATACCGCGAAGCTTGCCAGATTAACATTACTTGTAGATTGCGTCCAGTTACTTAACATGGAACTTGATTGCTGTTTTTGTTTTTGGAGCTCGTCGACAGCTTTTTTTCGTTCTTCGCCGGCTGGATATTTACTAGCAAACTGAGTATGTTTTTTAGTGAAGTGTCTCTCTAAATTTGATTTCTTATTGTGTGCGAGTTTTTCGTGGCAAATGAGACAAGTCGGAAGGCCATCTGAGTTGCATATGAAAGCGAACGACTCCGTCCAATCCCGATTGAATTCTCGATGCTCTTCTTCAGTTCTTCTCTTTTTTTTGTAAGATTCATGCTTGGGTGAAGCTGTAATAAAGAAAACATTTAAAAATCGATCGTTCTGAATCGATGACAGCAGATGACAAGTTTTGCAATTATTTACTAAGACTTAGTAAATAATTGCAAAACTTGTCATCTGCTGTTTTGGATACCTAAAACTTTTATATTTTGCATGGCGTTAATGTTATCCCTGGCAAGTTCAAAACCACCATTCGTTTTTGTAGATTTACTCTGGTTGTAACAGGGTGAGCCAAAATGTTTGACCAGGTGGAGCAAAATTTATCACTTAATAGAGGTAACATTTTAAGTCATATCTCCATATTGGTAATTCTTATACCAAATTTCATAGAGAGTGATTTGTTAGGGATACTTTAAGGTACATCTGGCCTTTCCTGTTTTTTTTTTGGAAAATAATATTTCACCATGAAAATGAATCCGAAAAATTGTGTTAAAAATCGAAGAAATTTCCATTTTCGTGGGTGTATTATTAAAAGAAGGAAATAATTTAACGATATAAAATTTTGTGTGATGATACATACTAAAGTAGGGTTTAACTTAAATCTTATTTGAAGTTTGGTAAATATTTTTAAAAAAATTTACAGGGTGTCCAAAAAAAATCAATTTTTCGGAAAATCGGTAACTTTGAACCTTAATATCTCTGATGGGGTAAGTGCTAAAAATCTGAAATTTTCACACATTATACTACTACCATAGATGTTCCTTCACCTGCAATATTGACTTTGGTATTTGCTTGTTTTAAGAAATACAGCCATTCAAAAATGCCAAAAAAAATTTTTTTTTTTAGCATGTGTTATGATAGCATACGTATGCCTACTCGTAATATAAAGTACCTATATTGTTAAAGTGTGTAAATATTATTATTATTATTAGAAATTATTAAAATTTATTGTCATAATTCTTTTTTTTTTTCAATTTTTATTTAGCATAAAACAATGAAAATAAAATTCATAATTTTGGAAAAAATTCACGTTTGGAAAATGTCAATAAAATATAACTTAGACTTGTGTTTTTCTATTCAAATTAATACTACTATAACATTATTAAAATCTACTTAACATTTAAATTATAATTAAAATTAGTTTGGATAAACACAGACGTAATAATATTTAATGACCGTTTCTCCCCGACGCCACTGACCGGTTTTTCCCGAATTCAATTTTTTGAAAATGGAATTTTTAAAAAAAAATTTTAAAAATATTTATTTCGATATTTTTATTATTTTCATTATTCTATAACATTAAGGAAACTCCAAATGTGAGAAAAAACTATTATTAAGTAAAGATGTAACTTAAAATTTCGATTTTTAATGATTCATTAAAAAAAAAAAAACGGCGATTTTTGACCGATTTTCCCCCATTTTACAGGTACTTTATATATTATATATAATATAATATATATTATATATATATATATATATATATATATATATATATATATATATAATATATATATATATATTTATACCGTATATATATATATATATATATATATATATATATATATATATACTATATATATATATATATAAATGATAATATATATAATATAATATATATATATATAATATATATATATATATAATAATATATATAGTATATATATATAACTAAACGTTAGCACACACAAAACATTTTTTTTAAGATAAAGAGGCCCGTATATATTTTTTTATTTACAATCAACATGGTAAGAGCGACACAAGCACACTTCAAAATCTTAGCTTGCATAACTGAATTAATGTCGCGCTTTACATTAAATATTATAACGTCTGTGTTTGTCCAAACTAATTTTAATTATAATTTAAATGTTAAGTAGATTTTAATAATGTTATAGTATTAATTTGGATAGAAAAACACAAGTCTAAGTTATATTTTATTGACATTTTCCAAACGTGAATTTTTTTCCAAAATTAGGGAATTTATTTTCATTGTTTTTTTGCTAAATAAAAATGAAAAAAAAGAATTATGACAAAATTTTTTAATATTTCTAATGAATAATAATAATATTTACACACTTAAACAATATAGGTACTTTATATTACGAGTAGGCCTACGTATGCTATCATAACACAACTTAAATTTTTTTTTTTTTTGGCATTTTTGAATGGCTGTATTTCTTAAAACAAGCAAATACCAAAGTCAATATTGCAGGTGAAGGAACATCTATGGTAGTAGTATAATGTGTGAAAATTTCAGATTTTTAGCACTTACCCCCATCAGAGATATTAAGGTTCAAAGTTACCGATTTTCCGAAAAATTGATTTTTGGACACCCTGTAAATTTTTTTAAAAATATTTACCAAACTTCAAATAAGATTTAAGTTAAACCATACTTTAGTATGTATCATCACACAAAATTTTATATCGTTAAATTATTTCCTTCTTTTAATAATACACCCACGAAAATGGAAATTTCTTCGATTTTTAACACAATTTTTCGGATTCATTTTCATGGTGAAATATTATTTTCCCAAAAAAAAACAAGAAAGGCCAAATGTACCTTAAAGTATCCCTAACAAATCACTCTCTATGAAATTTGGTATATGAATTACCAATATGGAGATATGACTTAAAATGTTACCTCTATTAAGTGATAAATTTTGCTCCACCTGGTCAAACATTTTGGCTCACCCTGTTACAACCAGAGTAAATCTACAAAAACGAATGGTGGTTTTGAACTTGCCAGGGATAACATTAACGCCATGCAAAATATAAAAGTTTTCAAAAATTATCGAGCGGCCAACTTCCATTATTTTGGTACGGAAAAAATGGATAGACCCTAAGACAAATATTTACCATGACATAGTAACTATGTCAACGTATACCTAAGTAAATAGAGATAGAATCGGTGCCTAATCCTCGTTAATCAATTCAGAACGATCGATTTTTAATGTTTTTTTTTTTTATAAAATAAATAATATTTGCGTATGGAACTAAAGAGCCGCAGCTTCACATCCAAAGAGCCGCAGGTTGCCGACCCCTGCTCTAGAACAATGTTTTTTTTTTTGAGTTTTTTTTGAGTTTTTTTTAAATATTTTTTTATTTTTTTAGACACAAATTGCTTTTTTAATTATTATTTTTATAAAATTAGTAAATAGTCCTAATTATTTCCTAATTAATAATAAGTTTAGTACATATAAAAGTTATTTAAATTATATATTATATATATATATATATATATATATATAGTTATAGAAAATTATATATTTATTATTTATCATAGTATATATATATATATATTATAGATATATATATTATATATATATATATAATATATATATATAATATATATATATATATATATATATATATATATATATATATATATATATATATATATATATATATATATATATACTGTATAATATCTGAGTACTCTAATTTTATTTATTTCTTTATTAAAAATGACTTGAAACTACATTGATGAATTTACTTATTATATAGATAAAATATACTTATTATTAATTAGGTGGTAGCTAAATTAATTATTAATTTAGAAAAAAAATTTGCCTAAAAATTCAAAAAAAATAAGAAAAATAAAAAAAATAAAAAAAGTCAATTTTTTTATAAAAAAAAAAATTAAGTAAAAAAAATCAGTTGATTTAAATCATTTGATTTCTTTTGTGCCAACCCTGCTCTAGAATCTAGACCTGGGGATAAATAAAATTTGTACAGGGTATTATTATTATTATTATTATTATTATTATTATTATTATTATTATTATTATTTAAAAAAATCACTTAAAAAAAATTATATTATAATTATTATTATAATTATTATTATTATTATTATTATTATTATTATTATTATTATTATTATTATTATTATTATTATTATTATTATTATTATTATTATTATTATATTATTATTATATTATTATTATATTATTATTATTATTATTATTATTATTATTATTATTATTATTATTATACACTGGTCAACAAAAAAAGGTGAAATTTTTCTTGGATGAATTTTTGTAGCAGATATATAGTAATTCGGATGTACTGATTCCACATATAATCTCGGATTTGCTGTATCACATCCCGTTTTCGTGCAATCATGGATCCCTATTTTTGCATATTCCCTAGGAATGACAAAATTCATGTGCGCACTACGTAGGCTGTATAGACGTTACAATCCCGCATATATCTACAGTAGCAGCAAGTTTACTGCGGTCGATATTCGGGAAGCATGTGGTAACTTTAGTACGTCTACATGCATGGATGCCAATGACCTGGATGATGTCTATCATCCATCTGAAATACAGTCGGATGGTT
>JABUQX010019640.1:0-51621 GCA_015478945.1 Trachelipus rathkii
CGAAGAGATATATAATATATATATATATATTAAAATATACTATATACTAGGGAGGGCGGTTTGCGGAAATATATCGTACAGCGGTGTTACTTTGTACGTACGTACGTAACACGATACGTACATACGTACATGAAAAAGGCAAATCGGTCATTTTGACCGCTAACCTACAACAAGGAGAAATTACAATAGACGAAATAAATAAAAATTAAAATTAATTAAAAAATAAATAAATAAATAAATAAATAAATAAATAAAAAATAAATAAATAAATAAAAATAAATAAATAATAATAATAATAAAGAAATAATAATAATAATAAAGAAATAATAATAATAATAATAATAATAATAATAATAATAATAAAAAAAATAAAAAAAATAATAATAATAATAAAAATAAATAAATAATAATAATAATAATAAATAAATAATAATAATAATAATAATAAATAATAATAATAAAATTTAAAAAAACGTACATAATTACGTTCATTCACAGACACACACACACACACACACACACACACACGAGCGAAGATTAGGCTTAAGCGTGATGACGTAATCTCGTCGTAGACGAGATTACGTACCCCTGCGTCCCCACGTAAGGGGGGACGCTTCCCCCTAAAAATTAAATTGCTCGTAGAAGGCTGAAATTTGGATAGTGTATAGAAGAAGGAGAAAGGAGTCTGAATCTACAGAGTTTGAATTGACAACAGCATCGGAGCTGGCTCCGATGCGGTGCTTGGTTAGTAAATAAAATATTGACATAATAATACAATATTGGTGTTAAAATATAGGTTTATAAGATCATAGAGTTCGAATATGAGTGTTTGAGACTTCCTTGAGAGAGGATGGTTCCGTCAGCTGGCCCTGGGCCGACGCGTGTGCGCGCCCGCAGGCGCGATCCGACGAGAAACGGGCGCGTACTCGCACCCGCTGGCGCGATCCGATGCGAAATGGGCGCGTGCGCGCGCCCCCGTGCCCGCAGGTGCAATCCGGTACAAGGACGTAAACGTGTTCTGTTTTCTTTTAATAAAATTTTTAATTTTTTTTAGCTTTTACGAGTGAGCTTTTGTTTTCAACTTAATTTTTTCCCCAAAAAATTTATTATTTTTTATTTATTTTTTTTAATTTATTTTTGTTTTTTACTAATTCTTTTATGCTTTTCATGTTTATAACGTAAAAATTTACGTTTTTACATACCCTAAATCAGTAAATCAGTAAATCAAACTGCCTCCTCCACGACCCTCCTACCATCTATGATCTATTGATCTATGATTCATCATATTTTTTATTAAAATTGTTATGTTTTAGATACCCTAAATCAGTAAATTAAATCAAACCACCCGTTCCCTCCCTACCCCTTCCTACCCATCCCTTCCATGATCTTTGTAAATTAGTTTCAAGTCATAATTTTTTTTATTAAAATTGGCTATGTTTTACGTACCCTAAATCAGTAAATCATAAATCAAAACTGCCCTCCCCATCATCCTCCCTCCTACCCATCTATTGATCTTGATCTATTGATCTATGAAATTCAATGTCATATTTTTTCCTTAGTATTAAATACAGTTCTTTGATAAAACGGGAAAAGAACAACAAGTTTTTATTAAGGCCCTTTATAGCAATAATGCAAAACTACTTACATAATCGTTAACATAATACTTGTTAGCTTAAAATATATTTTACAGTTTAATTAAAAGCAAACATTATTTAAAAAAGCATTATAATGAAAATAAGTACAGTATACACACATAAATTAGATCCTTTATATTTTAGTTTTGTTATTCAGTTGATAAACTAAGGTCTTCAATTGAAACACTTATTATATTGTAATGAAAAAGATGTTTTATAGATGATTTGACTAAACATAAAGATCTAAATGCATTTGAGAGTTAAATTGGAAATATATTGGCAACTATTATTTTTTAATCTTATATTTCACGGCTATTCCTATATGTCTCATTGCTCGATTTTTTTTTTAACATTTTTCTCTTAGTGTTTTTATTATTTATGGTGTGAATAATAAGAGCCATAAGACGTTCTGTATCCATTTTACAGAACGCGAGTTCATTATCTATTTGTCTCTTGTATATACACCTTTTAAATATATCTTTTTCTTTCGTTTCGATAGGCATATTAATCAATCAACTTCATTATCATTATATATTTTTTCAACGATTAATCTTAAAAAGTCTGTCAATCTCGATGATTTGAGGATGTTCCAAGATGCATTTCCTAGTATACTGAGATTGAGGATCTGTCAAACTTTGGTCGCAAATTTGAGACAACTCTTAATGTTCGTTTTGCTTAGAATATTGAGCTGGATAAGGCATTACATTTTTTATGTTCTGAACAAGATTTCATGCTGTGATGTATTTTGTGAATGCATATAAAAGTTAACTGGGTTCTTCAGCATAATCTTGAGATCAACACCTTGTAACCGTTATCGGCTGCAAGATACAGGATTGCAAATAATCGCCAAAAAAGGCCTGCGAACATTGAGAATATGAAGTCTTCCATATATCATGTCATAATCACGTAACCCGTAAGGGTTTTTTTGTATTTCTCATGTCACGTGTAAACTGGACTACCCTCTTTAGAGTCGCGAATGGTAATATTTTTATTTAAGCCAAACTTTCCCAATAGTCAGTAATAAGCTATCGTGTTTCTATACATATTCCTTAGGTGGTGTGACGCTCTGTATTTATAGGTATCTTATTGACGATGTTTTAGGTTTATATGTATATTTTCGCTTTCGATGAAGTCTTGTGTATATATGTTAAAAATTTTAGTGGCCTCTAATTCCTTTTTATTGAGTTATTTGCGCTGTATCGGTCAAAAGAGAGTTTCTAGATCTCCATCAATTTTATATTGGTTGGATAATTTCAATTTACCGTGATTATTAAAAGATAAGAGCGTCCAGTAATTTAAAGATTAGGGTGTGCAGGTGTTGGTGGTTTCTAAGAGACAGGCGGCTTTTAACATTAATTTAGCATATTTATTCCATTTGTTATTTATCTAGTTAATTCCTGATGCGGGTGGTCCCTCGGTTGATGGTTATTTATTAAGTCTTTCTTGAAGAGAATATATCCTGTTTACACGTCCGTAATATCATACGCGTATTTACATTTAAGCAGGGTCGGTCTATGTTCTCTACATCTTTAAATTGTTATATTCCGCATGATTTGCAAATGAACTCCTTCGCATCTGAGAATAGATTTTTTGGTATGTAAGGAGTTTCAATATTTTTATCTTATGATTAGAGGGCTATTACTTGCAGCTGAGTGCTTCCTAAGAGATTTTTTCGTATATATTTAAACTCCGTTTTTCCGAGTTGATTAAAACACGTATGCAGGAAATTTGTCTCGGTGTATATTGTCTCGGTGGATACTATATGATCGGTTCCTGTGATATTTGAACCATCTTCGTTACTAACTTGGTCTTCAGATATAAAAATACATTCAAAGGGTCAAGATATTGTGTCAATTGCTATTAGGTGTGGGATATTTGATATTTTCGAGGTGTTAAGTTGTAATTGTGGGATTGTTCGTACATCTAATTTGAGTCTACACATTTTTCTATTATGTGGATTCGACTGCATCACTGATTGTCTGTGTAGGGGTTCACTGGAGAAGGAGATCGCAGATTCACTCTGGACAACTCAGTCTGTTGCTGGGAGGATGTGGAGGAAATGCGATCTGTCTGTTACAGAGTGCCGTGGACGCTATATAGGAGAGATTTGTTTAAATTCATTCCTTATATTTAACGAAATTATGTGTACATTGGTTTGTCACTGTTTTATGTATAAAAGAGTTTTAACCACTTATCGTCGTTATTAAATGGCAAAGACCTAGTTTAATTACATCTTTTTTTCTTTTTTATATTGTGGCCCTTTCCTATTCTTCTTTTTTTTGATTTTTTTTGCGGCGACCCACACCTTGACCAGTCCTCTTACGTCGTATTTTTCGTTTATCATCATCTAACATTTCAGTCAGAAGCATCGGCTAGTCGACGTTTACAGCTGTTTCGTGGTCGGAATCCACCCATCAACTAATCCTTAAAGTTGTATGCTTATTATCCTGTTCCTACTGCTTTTTTTAGCGAGGTATTTACCTCCTGAGGGTTAAACTAATAGGGATATCACTCTGTAACAACCGAAGCAAAAAATCCTAACCTAAAGCCCATATCCTCTTGCATTATTGAATCCCTTGAAGACCGTTCTCTCTTTTTTTCTTTTTTCATTTTTGATTATTAGTTGGTATGACGAGCTTCTGGTCTACGGTATGTGTTTTTTTATGCTTTTTTTGTACACACTTTTCTATCGTTCGCAGGTCTGTTGTTGTGAGAGGGGTATTGTTGGATTACCTTTTTACGTCCTTATATAGGTAATATCGAATCGAACTCTGTTGGGTCTTACTCAATGGGTAAGTAGTGAACATTTAGGTATAAGCTTGATAACTCGTATTACCTTTTAGGAAATGAACGTAACCCTTAACAAAGAGCTTTTAGGTATTCCCCACTAGAACTGATTGGCTTTGTGGATATTATACTCTGTGTAAAAGCTATAGAACATACCAGGTATTTTGAAACTATCCTCTTAGAATGCTTTATGCAATTGCCAAAATGTAATGTACTCTCGGTGTCATTTCTCTGAGACATTATCTCTGTTTCCATCGTTGTGTATATGACGTATTGAGCTCCCTTTATGAAGATTGTTTTTGATTTATCCTTTATTTTCTTAATATGAGTTCTGCTATGCGAGTAATTAGCTTTACGAAACAGGCTGAAGAATGGAAAAAATAAAACTTCTATTTCGGTGGCAGGTTTCGATGGTGTTAAGTTTGAGATTTTAACGTGTGATTATACACGTATCTTCTTCGTTAACGGTTTTATTAACAAGAAACACTAAATCTTTACATAACAGGCTGTTTGCATATTGTCTTTTTTTTTTCTAAGGCATGAAACACATCAGTAACCCGATTGTGAAAGACCTCTCTACTTATGAAATATTTTTTTTTTTTCCTAGAAATTCTTGTTTTACATCAGTTCGATATATGTCAGTATTAGCTTAATTTTGTAATACATTTTTAACATATTCAAGGCTTCTAAATATTATAAAGGCAGAGGGTGACTCCCAACTATATTCTCAAACATATGCGTCAAGATTATTTTATTTCACTTGAGTCCTGCTTGTTAGCTTATTATCTCGGATCAGGAAGGTTAGATGGTTCAATAATTTGGGTGTATACGTCTGATATTTATTTTATTAGCTTGGAATGTAGATCCATAGACGGTTTCTCGATGAGGGCAGGCGTTGTTATGATAAGATAATGATTCTTTCGGAGTTTCATGATTACAAGGTGTTCTCATTTTCTATATTTACAATATTTAAGAGCTAGACTTTACACTATCGAGCTTCTTCCGTATATGATCTTTAGCACACAGCCGTTACCTATGGTGCTGATATGGTGCTATGGGTTCCCTGCTCGACATCTCTAATTACACTGTTCTTACGGTTCTAACGATGAGCATTATTTCTAGTGCGTTTTATGTTTTTAGTTGTCATTCACTATGTTAAACTTATAATCTGATCCATCTTCTATTTGGTAAAATTGATTTATCACATCTTAAGTTAACTTTGAGTCCTTAAGTTGTTTTTCTCAACATCCCGGGGCTCTATCTAACATGTCCGCTGTAAACCCATAGGTGTTACAGCCTAAGGACATGTAGAGCATCTTTGAAGTATCACATACAAAATGTAATGAATCATCGGTGTTGCTTTTTGGCTTAGGCTAGTTTATCTAAGATGACTCTTCCATTCTGTTGGGGATATAATGTTATTTAAGGTTCATCTAGAGGCGCCTGTTGATATCGTAATGTCTCAATTTATTTTTTGTTAAGTTCACGTAAGTTTACGACATTACGAAGACCAGCGAAGCTTTGTTATTTAATGGAAAGTAAAACTTCTTATTATTGTTTTCAAGTTTAAGCTAGAGCTGAGCTTTATAGGTGATTAACAATTGTCCTCGTGAATGTGGTTCTGGTTTAACTAGAAAATACTAAATGCTTGTACATATACGGACTTGATTTAAATTGTTTGTTTTTAAATCTAGCGAACACATCGTAGAGATTTATAGAGACCTCTGTTATTAAATATCTTTCAAAAAATATTCTCGGTTTTTTTTTTTTTGTATTGTTTCTTCGGCTTTTTTATTATCTACTCAAATATCTGTGGTTAATTTTAATACGTTTTAAACATTCTCGGGGGAACACTTCTAAATACTTACAAATGCAAGTGTGTACAGACATATTCTCTAGCCGCGCATTCCAGTTATCATTTCGCTATAGCCCAACTTCGTACATTTCTCGTTTCGAGTTTTTAAATGGGATCTCAATAACTCTGGTATATAAGTCGGATATTTTTATTTTTCAGGATTCTAGAGTCCATTAGTCAGCCGATGATGGCAACGTTAAATAGAATGTCTCACTTCTCGAGTGGTGTCCGGAATAAACAATATATTTTATCTGTTGAAAGTCTCTCTTGCAATTGTTGTTTTTTTTTTTTTTTTTTTGTCCCCTTTTAATAGTTCTGGGTCCCTTAGCAATTTAATAACGTGTTAAACTTCAATTATGGGTAAACTTACTTTTCATTTGATCATAGATACTCTTGCTATTTTTTTTATTCTTCCCTTTTCATGTTTATCCTATATTATTTTGTTCTCAGTTATTCGCTCATGACTGCTTTAGTGGTCAAATTCGTATTTCTTGTATGTTTCTTTTTATATGAGATCCTCGTCTTTTCTATTTTTGTCAATCCAATCTAAATCCTCAAGATAGTATATTTTTAAAACTTCCTCTATGTTTTGAGATTTCTCTGCAACGGCTTTTCATCTTAAAAACTCTCTCGATGCTAACCTTGTTATCATATCTCTTTCTGGGTCTGTATATATTTTTCATTTATTTCAGTTTTTTTGTTTTTTGTTGTTTTGAGGTTTTTGTCTATGTAACTCTCACTATATACTCTACTTATCACCCTGTTTATCTTTATTTTTCCCATGAGGTTTATTAGGTAATGTTCAGGTTTGTCGTTCAACCATCTCTAGGGCTATTCTTAAGTGTTCTTAATGTGATAAGGGAGCGATGTTATATTGGAGTTATGAGCCTAGGTCTTTGTAGTATATCGACTGTATGTAATATTTTAATGTATTCATCTTCGTGAAATACCCATGTGCATTTCCTTTATAGTTTTTTTTTTTACTCTTTCAACTATTGCGGCTTTATTAACCTTGATAAATGTGTTGTATATACCCTATGTCATATCTCAGTTTAACTTATTTCTTGAAACCTTTGCCTTACAAAATTCTGTAACCCTTTACTGTCCATATCATTGAGGGTACTTCTACATTCTTCATTTAATAATTTCTTTGAACTGCTGTATGCCACAGTCTTTTGATTTTTATCTTAAAACCCTTAACCAAAGTACTTGGAATATACGTCTAATCACATAAAAGAACTATATTGATACCCATCCATTGTAAGATTTATATTTTATGCAATAATAATAATAATAGTAGCTGCCTCATACGTTTATCTAAATGCGGGGCTATAGTTTTCGTGTCGAAATTTTTTTCGTATAGGTTTAAGCAGGGTAAAAGCATCCTGCACCTTCTAAATTATTTTTTCAATTCTTTTTTATAATTGCCGAACTTTGATGGCAAACCTTTGAAAAAACCACCATAAACTGTATACGGCTGCCTCCCATCCGTCTTCTATCACAGTTATGGTATGATTTCCACAATGACATTTAAACAATAAAATATTAATATTCATTTATCTGAAAGGTGATATAAAAACAACCAAATGTATAAGAAATATTTTAATTTTTAATTTACAAAATATAATAATATTTTAAATTACAATCTAAAAAATAACACATTATACGCAGAAAGAATACTACCATAGTATAATACATAATTCTAGAATTCAAAATAATACAATCATATACAAAAAATTACAATAAATATTTAGGACCTAATCCATTTTGAAGAGATGTATGGTTTTTTTCTTATTCTTCCTACACTTGGAACGTCATGTAAATTCTACTTATCGCAGCTTTAATCTATCCGATATGCAAAAATAAGTACCAGAGGGACTTGAGTCAGGTCTCGATGGTATTGGTGTTACATTGGAATGGATGTTGTTTGATTGCTGTCAGATGCCGCTATTATCTGTTTGTTGTATTCTGCCGGAGTTTATAAGTTCTCGGATGTTTTTTTGGTGCTTCAATAATTTGTTCTGTGTGAAGGTGTGTCTGTGGGTTCTTGATTTCCTGTTGGCCGAGTCTTCTCTGCGTATGACTAGTGAGTCGTCGCTTGCTTTCCAATCTCGGGAGAGGATCGCTATCAAGTCAACAATCATTCGATCTCTCAAGTGCTATGTTGGTGTGTCTCATTCCTCTGTCAATAAGTGATTTTTGGCCGAGGTGTTGCGATGGTCGGGAGTGGTTCCTATCTACTCCTATATTCGTGATCTTGTCTTTTATAATATTGTTTGATGATTGTTATGTCCATTGTAGCGGTTATCATACTACACATTGATGAGCTTTCCTTGGGTATATGTTTAAAATTATCTTCTCTTTTCACATCATCTTAGTATCTGGTGCTAGAACACGCAAGTTAGTTTAAGTGCATCTGAAAAATTTTCTGTTCATATATATTACTCTTTCTGATTTGATATTAAAGTATTTACTATTTTCATTAATTTTGACATCAAAGTTTAATATTAGCATATATTTTCTGACTCGCAAGTTATTTTACCAGTTCAACTTGCGGATAATTTTTGATAACTCTGACCACAGTTTTTTAGCTCCCATTGAATTGAAACTAAGTTGTTCTTAGGAGTCAAACCTGTTCTGACTCGCAGTTGAGTTTAAGTGCTCTGAAAAATTTTCTGTTAATTTTACTCTTTCTGATGTTGAAGTTAAAGTGTTGCTGTTGTTGTTTGTTTGTTGTGTTGTTGTTGTTGTTGGTGTGTTGTTGTTGTTGTTGTTGTTTGTTGTTCCATTGTTTTTTAGCTCCCATTGAATGTAGTTAATTCTATTGCAGAGGTAGCAGTCCAGTGTTCTTCACTAAATTTTCTTCTTCTTTTCTCGAAGCTCACATTGGAGCCTTTCAGTGATAAGGTTTGGCTCACACCACATTTTGCTCATTCTAGGTGCATCGTATATGCTTTTGAAAAAATTATTACAAACTAATCCTTATAACAAAAAGCAAAGTGAAGCGAAGTTTGCGGCAGTAAATTATTACAAATAGGATATGGTTATCATATATTCTCCTTTGTAAAGCAATAAACCATTCAAAGTTGGACATTAGAAATGTCGAAGTAATGAAATGTCGAAAAAGCAACCAGAAGCGCTTCTTTCATTGTCATATTTTTTAAATATTATTCCCTTCTATAAGAATAAAAATGCAATTATGTTGAACCTAAGAATTTATATAATCTGCGAAGACGAAAATTTGATAACAAAGAAGAATATAAATTGAAAGGGCAATTGTACCTAAAATGAAAATTTAAATACATTTACTCAAATCATGTTTTCTTTATTTGACCAATTTTTGTTACATTGACACATTCTGGAAACATTTTCTGTAAACATTTTTGTTTTAATTTTCTTAATTCAAATTTTTAAAGCATATAACTTTTGTCCAATTTAAAATTTTGAAATATAATTACTTTTAGGCATAATATCATTACATTGATTAAAATTAATTAATTGCTCTATCAAGAGTTAATAAATCACTATCCATATTTCTTATTAAAGTTTTATATAATTAATGTTAATAATTGTATGTTAATTAATTTGGTGTTTATCTGAAAAGATAATTATCTTCTTCATAAATAATGTGTATGTGAATCTTACACCTAATATCACAAATATTTGTGTATACTTTAATTTAGATTATGAGTTTGGTGAGGATTTATAATTTATGTTATGTAATAATATTATACATTTATAGAGATAAAGTACATATATAAAACGGCTAATATAGCAATAGCTATATATCTATAATAGCATAGAGAATAAGCTATATAGTTAACACTATACTGCTGAGATATTCATTTAATACGATTTATTATCTTAAGTAAATATACTCTAACATATATTATATTATGCATTATATAATGTAAATTTTCAGGCTAGACGTGCATCCTTATAACTAATTAATTTGGTGTTTATCTGAAAAGATAATTATACCTCTTTAAAATAATTTACTGTGATCAATGATATCAGATTATTTTAAATAGAAAAAATATTTATATATTCATTTAATATTTAATGAATATTAATATATATATATAATATATAATATAAATCAATATTTAATTCATAACTATTATTCGACTATATCCCGGTAATTACATGTCATACAAGTTTTATTGGGGCTTTTAATTTAAATGTGCCTTTAATCTTTCCCAATAGCTCATAGGATACTGCCGCGGAGTTATTAAGGGTCGTCGGTTTTTCTTGTGGCTTTTGATAGGTGAGCTTGGGATGTCGCGCTGCTTTGCGCTTGCTCTGCTACGGGGGTCTAACTATAATGGGATGCTGCTCGGTCCTGGTGACGCTCTCTGGCACTTACTTTTTGTAGGATCAAAGTGAGTGTATCACCGGTTGATTTTCTGATGAAAGTGATAACTGTGTAAATGGATAAATATTTCATGATTTCCTAATTAATTTTTATTTGAAGGTGAAAAAAAAAGAAATGATTTATAAATACAAATTAAGAAAAAACAAAATAATATATCAAAAATTATTTTATCTATAATAAATTTCCTTTGGTATTTTTCCAATTCCTATCTGGCTATTATTGATTCAAGAGTTCATCCATAAATGCTATGGCGTACATAGGTTTCATTATTTCATTTATAATTTCATATAATAGCGCAGGCAGTTTCCTTGCTGTCGAACGAAAAAGATTACGAGAATTGCGGATCGAGATTCCGGAAATTTTCTTCGAGATTTCGAGTGCGTTTAAGACTATGAAGTTTTGAGGAAAAAGAATTTGTCATACGAGTATTCTGTTCTCTATGTGTCGTCTCTTCTCTCTGTGTATATGTTATTATAGTAGTAATATTCTTATATGTTTCCTACTATATATGTATATAGTATATGTCATTTAATTTGTCATTTCAGCTAGAAATGTGGGGAGTATCCGTCTGGACGAGCAAAGCGGTAGTTTTTTCCGATACTAAATCTGTAAAAGTTAGCGCTAATACCTTTATATCTTTGGTATTTTTTACCCATGAATAATAATAATATTATTATTATTATATTGGTGGCCTTTACTCTATTTTATTTTTTTTATTTTATATCTTAAACTATAACTATATTATTTTATTTATATTATATCTATATGTACTATATTAATATTATTATATCATCCCTATAAATACTATTGATTCTGATGGTTCTGGTTGCTATAATTATCTATCCTATTCTAAATTAATTAATAATATTATTAATTTTAAATATATATTTATACATTACGAATAGGTAGTATATTTTTATATTTCTAATATTATGGTTATATATATATACTATAGTTATGATTTATTCATCTAGATAACGTATTTTTATGGGATTTTACCTTTTATATATATATACTTATTATTTATTATTTTTTCTAATATAATATTTATATAATTGATTTTGTCTTTAGATATTATAATTTGATGATGATGCTATTACTTATGTGATATATCGACGAATAGTTGAAGTTAGGTGGTATAGAGCATACTATAACGGTGAGGGTTATATTTATTCCTGATGCTATTATTATTAATTTTGTCATTCTATTCATATCTTACTTTTTAATTTTTTCTATAGTGTATTAACCACTTATAAATAGCCATATTTATATATATTTAGAAAGGAAGCCGTCGATAAATTCCAATGTGTACTACTATATTAAGAGTTTATACCCTATAGTTTATAATAGTATATATAGATTATGATATTATATTCTTCCATGATATTATAGATTTATTATATATATCGGTGACATTATATTCTATAGACTGTCATACGGCCTTATCGATGTGGAGTAGAGATTTTTTATTTTGCTCCCTTGATTTTTAATATATGGGATATTTAGGTTTTTTTATTAGTATGAATACTAGGTAGATATTTATGGGGCTTTGATCATTTAACAGCTTTATGAGGGGTTATTAGGGGCGTTTAAATGTTCAAGCTTTACTTGGGGTTTCCTTTGCTTACTATGTTTCTTTCTTTCATGTCATATTGGTGTTTGATGGGGATTATCTATTTTGTCAAGAGTTTGCCGGTTCTCCTAAATTATTTATTTATTTTCATAATGATTTTTACTGTATATTCATATTATATTACACTTATAATTACGATACTCGTAACCTTAATTATCACTAGCTATATCAGATCTGTTATTCTTATCTTTAATTCTAGACTATGCTATCTATAATTTTGATTTATATATATACCCGTACGTTTATAGGTTAGTAATATTGTGGGTCTAGTTTTTGAATATTTGCTCAATCATCTTTTATCTTGATTTCTTACATATATATATTCTTATAATTTTTTTTCTTTATTATGAGTTTTTGTTTTATTAGATTTAGTTTATTTAGTGATCGGTTTTATTTGCTGTTATTTATATTTGTCTTAGGATTTATTAAATATATGTGTTTGCCTTGGTAGGAATTTAGTTCATCTATAATATAAATCTTAGTAGTGTATTGTGAGAAATTTTATTACGACATTAGTTTTTTAGTATAGCGATACTTGATCAGTGCAAACTGCAGAATCGTGATTAAATAGACAAAGTGTGTCGATGAAATAGCTTTCACTTCTGTATGCATTCTAGATTCAATATGCTCAGAGGGATATTTGTAAAGTCATGAAATTTACGAGTGTACGAGCTGTACTGGGTTATAAAGGTTCTTTTAGTTTACAGGTTGAATTTTGAGTCGTATCATTGCATACTGTGTTGTGTGTGTTAGGTGTTTAGTTATGTTTTATTTTTGTATTACAGCTGATAACGCGAATTATCTGTGAATCTGTCATCTCAAAAGGAGGTGGGCAAAATAAAATGATAAAGTAGAAAAAAAGATTTGAATTTAAGGATTATTGAGCATTAAATATTGATTTTTCTTTGGATGTAACCCATCGTGTCCTCTAAGCAATTCCATCAGGTGGGCTCGGCAGCCGACGGGGGTTTAAATTAGAGGGGGATTGAATAATGGGGTGAGGAAAGGTGGGCAGTAGAATGGCATTGTATTGGAGGGTTGCGGAAAATCGTGTGGCTGGAAAGAAAGCGAGTTGATAGCTGGTTGCATTGCAATAAGAGTGATTCTTGAGTCTCGGGGGCATATTTCAGGGCTCGATGTGATGGGTTCTTTTTAGATGCACTCGGAGGCCTTTTGTATTGTTATTTGGTTTTAGTGTGTTTGCGTTTCACTAGTGGTTGCATTTGACTCGGAGAGGTATCAAGTATCTTTTCGTATTTAGTTGTCGGTATGCTTATTATGTGGATTTTTGTAGAGTACCCTATAGAACAGAGAGTATTATTGAGGTAGCATTTGCGAGTGACGTGCGAAACCCCCAAAAAAAAAGTTTAGGATTTGTTATTTTTAAAATTATTTGCTTAAACAGTTAATTTTATTATTTCTTTTAATATTAATGAATAATATAAATTAAAATAAAGATGAAAGAATAGTACATGAGGTAAAGTTTTATACGACAAGTAATGTTATTTATAAATTAAGTACTTAATTAGATCCTTAAGTCATTCAATACTTCCTAATATACCAAGCGAGGGTGGAGGAACCCAATGTGGGAATTTTACATGTGTGGTATTACAGTATTAGCTCATATACAGGTGGCGTAACGGACGATTTTGGGTCATAATGGACAGATAACTTAGAGTTTGTATTAGAAAATAATTCTTGGGGCTTTTTTAGTTAATCCTGATAGAATTTCCTTAGTCTTTTTATTATAATGAGGCGCTATTTTGCAAGAAACTGTGATAGATGATTTGGTTTTATTGATTATATATATTTTTTTTCTCAATTTATTGTTTTATTAATGTCAATTTAATTGAATTGTTTGGTCGTTTTGTTATACGGGTATGTTATAATAATAATTAGTAGCGTCTAACGGAATAACGAGATAAGATTTTCTTGGAGGATTATATATTTAAGTTTAGAAGAGGAGTATTAGAGCTTGTGAAAGTTTTATAATATAGGAGGTATGAAACCTTTCAAGATTTATCGTTTTTATAACCCTATATTATATTTATACATAATATATATTAGTTAATACTTATAGGAATTTCGTAATATATTAGAGTACTAAGTATAATAATGAAATATATAGTAAAACGTTGTAGCTATGTAGTATAATACAAATAAATTGATACCTTATGATACTTTAGAATTTGATTAAATTATTAAAAAATTATATTTTAAAATATTATATTGTTAATATACATTAACTAGATAGTTAGGAAATAATTTATTTATTATTATGATGTAGAAGTAGTTCGGCAGCAAATAATATTTTTGTGATAAATTTTATAAAACATTAAAAGTCCACGACCGGGTCGGATTGTGAATTGTATATTTAGTTTTAGATCATTTATATAGTATGAGGTCTTTTATCTTTGTCATATTATTATTATTTCTATATATTATTTTTTATGGTCATCTATTAATGGGATAATGAATAATTAATTATATTTCCTTTTTAAAAGATTTTTGAAAAAACGTTAGATAGTTAGGGTAGTTTCGGCGGATCAGTGTTAGGTTCGCTGGAATAATTCAAAAATTCTGAGGTTTTGGCTAGACTTTTGGTTTACGGTACATATTTTCTAATTATTATTAAGTATTTTATAAATATTATATTATTATATAAATTAATTATAATATATAAATTATAATTAATAATGTTCTACATTGACTTATTTATATATAAAATGTATGTAAATTTGTATGTATATTTGTGTATCTCATGGTTGTTATCATAATATTTTTATAATATATGAAATTTATTGAAGATCATTATGTAAATTCATATAAAATAATTATATTGTGAAATGATAAGACATATAATATGTTTATATGGGTATATATATAATTTCCAAGCATTGGTTACGAGTGGTAGTGTTGAGTTGGAATGCATGGAGATAAGTTAGAAGAATGACAAATTAGAAGAATACTAACATTAACTGATAGTTAGTGATCTATTACGTCTGACATTCAGCTAAATAATACTTTCTATGGTCTAATGTATATATATATTATGGACATTTATAATTTATTCATTTATATATTCATTTACTTGGCGGTGGTAGTATTTATAAAGTGTAATCTTTGGTGTCCAACATGTTTGCTTTGGAATTATTTGGTTCTTTTTCAGTGGCTTTTAGCATATCCAGTGAATTGATTACAGTGGATTTTAACGCCTTCACAGAAATAAAGCAGTAGAGGTTGTTCTCTGTAGTTGTGAAACACAATAAAAAATGAATTTATGTATTAGGGTCTAACCAATAAATATTGCTAAATGGTATAGTGCATGTAAGGTTGATATGTGAATGGGCAGTAAGATGAAAATAAATAGTAACAGGATACATAATAAATATATAAATAGAGTGAGGTGGATATCTGTCGGAGTGCGTCCAGGAGTGGTAAGGGGAGTGAATACGGAAAAGTACCCTGTTTCGTTTCCAGAATGCGAGAGCCGAATTCTCCATCGGTGGGCCGGATGCTCAGGGAAGTACCGACGTCTGGGGTCAGGGGTGGTATTTATTTAACTAGGAATTTAGTTAATTGTTTATTATAATACATATAGAGGTAAAACCCAAGGGGGACGTACTCTCGTTAGCGAATGGGTAGACCATGCCTCCAACGATGGAGGAGGGGTAAGCGGGGGGGTGTCTGGCCCGCTATTAAGTAGGAGTAGTAGTCTAGAGGATTTAGAGAGAAGCTTATTATCCGATCGCGGATGATGGCTGGGAGGGTCCGACCTCGGGGACTCCCCGTTACGTTTGCGTGGTGGTCGTGTGGCGTTTGCGTAGGGGTTGTTGTTTTAATTGATTTTAGGAATATGTATATAAATTGGTTTATTAAGCTTATAAGGTATAGATTTAATATTCCACCGTTGAAATGGGTCATTGCGAAGAAAGATATCACGACGTGGTCTCGCCGGGCGTTTGGCGCAGGGAATCGCGCGAATCTGTGTGCCCGCGTCGGTAGATCCTTACTGTGGGTTCGTGGGCGGATTATATTACACGAGAAACAGGATGCTGAAAGGTTCATTTTTCTTTGTATAATTTAAGTGAAGCTGATAAAGCTTTATTTATTACTATTAGTTTAATTAATTTTTTCAAAATTTTATTTTTTCTTATGATTTTATAATATTATTTTGCTTAATTGCTTTTTATTAGCATTTGAAGTTCATAACGTAAATTATTATTGTTTACTCCTAATCATATGTAAATAGTCATCTCCACATTTACTGTATTCCTTAACAGTGTGATTTATGATCTTATTGATAATGATTTCTCGTCATAATTATTATACTAAATTATGATTTTACCTTACTCCTAAGATAAGATAATGTTATTAAGTAAATATACTAACTCTAATTAGTATATATTCACATATACTATAATATTCTTACTAAATCCCAATGTCATTATTAAGTTTTTTTCTTTTGAATAATTCAGACGATCGTGTTCGGTTTGTGCTTTCCGTTTATTTTATCTCATAACTAGTATTCATATAAATTAACAAATAATTTAGTCCTTAGTATATATATCGTGTTAATTGTATTAATCTTGTTTTTGATTTCCAGTATGATTTAAGACTGCCTCTATTTTATAATGATATTATTTATTCAATACTAAATCAGTAATATTGAAATATCACATAGTCCAAAGTTTTGACCTGTATGGCATACGTCGTATTATTGATGTGCGCCTATTTGATTAATATTGTATATATTATATATGATTATAGTTCATTAATTTCTATATCCTTTAGCTTTAAGTTATAGTTCAGATAGATATGTTTTATTATTTTAAAGTTTATTACTAATATATGCAATAGTAGCGTTAAATATATTTTAGATCATATTATTATTTATAATTATTAAGAAAATTATTATAATAATTATAATGATAATTATATATAAGTTACATCAATAAATTAGCATGATGGTTGTTTTACTAGAACTTTAAAGGTTTATAATATTTGACCTCATTTTATATTTTTATAAAAAAGATGTTTTGATATAAAAACTAATTATGCATAAATTGTTGAATACAATCTTAATATAATATTTTATTTGAATGTATATATAATATTGTTAAGAGTAAGATGGTGGAACCCCTCAGATACATTTTGATTAGATGTAGTGGTATGGTATCAGAGTATCGTTTATCTATTACATTTTTCACAGGCTGATTTATTAAAGAATATACTTAAATAATTTTCCGTTTTATATGCTTATTATATATCTTCATTTCTGTATAATATATCAAGTTATTACTATATATTTGTACTTACCTGTCAATTATCGAAGATTGATAGTTCAATACATCAAGAATGGATAATTGATGAGTGCTTTTTCAAAATGTAAGCCTTTCTTCTGAAGTCTCATTATAAGCAATTCAGAAGATAAAGGTATTCGTATTGTGCCGAATATCTGAAGTAGCATTAATAATTTGTGTTATTCAGATAATTTTTATATGAGATCTAATAACTGTATATAAGTTTAATCTATATGCTGTGCAGATACGTATAATATATATGTAATAAGGTGAAGGAAAATTGTGGTATTGGAGTTCTCTAAATTATTATTCATTTATATATTGACGTGTAATCTGTGACCATTATATCTATAACTAAGTCCATGAGTAACCCTATCTATATAGTAGACGAAGTGATAAATATTATAAAATGGGTTCCCATTATGTTCAGTATTGGCTTGTATATGTTACAATTATCTACTATATAATATTCTGAGGATAGCTATATATGACAGAGCTTAAGTTGCTTATTATTCATCAAAATATAACTGAGAGTTTGAACGCCTCGTACTTACTGGAGATATATTTAATACTTAAGAAAAAAATTAGAATACGCCTTGTCGTATGAATCTTATGATGAACAGTTCATACGAACCAAAGATATATTATACTCTTATATTTACATATGTTTTTTGGTAAGATGAACTCATTAAGCGTATTTAATAATAATAGACTAGCAATTACATTTCCTGCTATTTCACATTTATCGGTAACCACTTCCATCACGTGAGTTTAACCATTAGGTAAAATTTATAAGGTGTAGATCTATTTAAACTATATGCTGTCTATGATATAAATATGATCTTTTTGAAGAAACTATATTAGTTTTATGTACGCTTATAATACATACGGTAATTATATATTATAGTACTAGAGGTGGTATTCTTGTTTTTTATAATATTTTTATATATTGGTAATTTGCTGATTGTATAGAGTGAGGTTTTCGCATCTGAGAATAAATTATATTAATTAACACGATAAAGGTATATTTATCAAGCAACACGTATCGATTATAAATAACATCTGCTATTAGAAATAACTTTTCAGTCATATATAATATAATCATTTAGAAAGGTTAAGATATTGGTCAGAGGTGATTAGAGATTATTGTGTGATAAATATTGTGTAATTTGATTGTGTAGTGGTGACTATGTTTAATTATTAAAATAATATATTTTGAATTTATTAATGCTAGATTATCTGTAGTGTTAGTAAGAATTCAATATCATTTACTTATATTAACATTTGGGCTGTGTAGGATGAAGTAATTAGCATTATTGCCTGTGCGTGCTACGTATTAATAAGCAGATTTGTTAATACCCATTTTCATTCTATCAAATATTACATGGTAGTATTAAATTTATTAATTATGTTGGTCTTTTGTTCTTACTTTTTCGTCGTTTTTGCTTCGTTTTCCTTTTGTATTATTTTATTCTTTGTCCTAACTTTATTCTTCGTTTGTCCTATTTGTAATCCTTTCTTCGTTTTTTTTGTTAACATATCAATCTTTATTTTTTGTTTCCCTTCTAGATTGCGGAATCGTCGTATATTTACAGAGTGCTAAGTTCGCTGTACGTATTTAGACATAGAAGTCTATGCTGGTTTAATTAAAAATGGAAGAACCCTTTAATAAGCGAGTGTTACAAAAGTTTTTCACATATGAATACATTATTTTAATTATCAGCCTTGTTTTTATTTGTGAAGATTTACTGAACCCGAAGGCGTCATAATTGACATAATAAATAATCATTATCATTGTATTACTTGATAGAAAGATTCAATGTAACAGAGTTCAAAGAAAAGTTGTATTAGTATTCAGCTCTGCTATATAAGAGATTGATACCTTTTTAATAGACGATGTGCTTTAATCAATTAGTGATTGTAGGTGAATAGGGTCTTATGTCTGAAAAATTACAGAGTAGTTAGATCGGAAATTTATAGAAGGTTAGGATTCGAGTCAATGGGTTTTTACTCAACCTAAGTAGACATTTAGGAAAGTATCTTAAATATCGTCTTATTTTATTTATGTGTTAATGGAACTACTTAATTGTCTACCGATGAGCTGTTGTCTTAGTGGAGTTCAAGAATTACAGCGATTGGTGACAAACTTAAAATAGTCTTTGCATATGAACTTAATATTTTAGAGAATACAATAAGATATGTATAGAATAGACATCCTATTATATTATACTATTATCTTTTGCACCAATCTGTTTGTTAGGTAATATATTATGAAATTCTGTTACTAACAATCGAAATGCAATTTATATTTGTTAAACTTTGAATTTGAAAGTGAGAATCATCAATACTTTTGATGGAAACATTCATGCAAATATACTTGTATTATAAATTTAAAGAATTATAATGTTTCTTTTAGGTACATAAGTATGAAGATATGTAGAATGGAGTGTAGATAACACTTTTCTTTATTTCGGTTAAATTATTTTGTGTTTTATTATAGAATTATTCTTACAGTTTATATGACTTGTTCATTTTTGTTTTATAGACCTAATGTAACATATAAATGAATTAAGTGTAATTATAGATGCTGATATCAGTAGTGTCTTTTTTGATATATTTTTAGATCTGGTATTTAGATATAATTCATATTTTTCCTATATGTCACTTCGTTGCTTATTGTCTGTAGCTTGTAGATTTGTTAATATTATAATTATAATTAAGATAGACTTTATCGGCTTAACAGAGTTTGACCAGTGTCGCTTGGGTGTGTTGTGGCAAGGAAAATGTTTATAGATGGTTTAGGTGTAATGAGTATACTAAATGAGTACTTTAATTTTTGGATGATATTGATTCGAACAGTATTAGTGTTTTTTATTTTATATAAGTATTTTTTATATTCAGTTTATAATTTTTTTAATTTAATAGTGAATAACGCAGTAATTGGAAAGAATAAGGAAGATAGATTTAGATTTGATGATTTTTGATGTTTTCTCAGTCGTGGTGTATATGTTTATTTAAGATTATGCTAGTAAGTTGTTATTATTTTTTTGTTGTCTCACTTTTTTTGAGTTTATAATGACAATTAGCGAAGACCTTATTATACAACAGAATTAGTTTAATTTTATAATTAAATTACTTTTTAACTATAAATTATAATTTATTAATTATACATAGATAAACTTTAATTAGGTAATTTAGGAATTGTTTTTCTGTGTATTATTTTTTTGATTCTTTTATTTTTTACAACTCTCTCTTCTCGGTTCAACAATTCCTTAGTGCGTTATATTTATTTCTAGCTATCTTGAGTCTATTTATCACTTCTTCTCGCTTGATTAGACAGTTAAACTTTTGCAATTTTATCATCGTGAGTATCCTCACAACACCTAATCTCTAGTTTATATGTGTTCTTATTATATTTACTTTGTGGTTGTAAAAGTTAATTCGACGGGTTTGTTTATCCTATCTCATATATCGGGTTTTATGTTCTCGTGAGAGGATTCTTACGTCAAAGCAGGTTTGTAGTAATAAAATTTATTATCATCTCGTAAATTTCGTTTTCCTTATAGGCATTGCAAAAAATTCCCCCGTTCTTTTTATTCCTCAATGATAATTATTGTAACATGTATACTGGTATATATTATTTGAATTTGATTAATGCATAGCATTATGTTCCATATTAATTGGGATTCTGTCATCTTATTTATATTTGAAGCTGTGTAAAGCAAACAGTCATTTTGATTTATTTATTTACATTCCTCTTATAAAACAAAATTGGGAAATATATTAAATATAAATAATTTTAATATTATAGTAATAATTTATTTATAATATATATCTTCTTATATCGTCTTATTTAATTAGGCTAATTATGTAAGTTGCCGATTTTGTATAAGTAAGAAATTGATTTGATGGAATGTTATTATGTCCAATTTATATTTTTAATTCCTTATTTTAATTACTTAAAGATTAATTAAATCTACAGTATAATATGTATAGTGTTTCATTAAAGTATCATTATTAAGAGTTTACTCTGTAATGAATAGTTAAAATTTATTCATTATAGATAGTTATAAAAATGAATTGACTTTGTTTTATTATTTTTTATTTAATTTTTTTTAATTTTTAATTGTATAGTATTAAATTCGCGCACCATTTAAGAAGATGAGATATTTGTGGTTATTAACAAGTTTATGTCTAAAGTATAACATCATAAGAGAAGAAATATATATAGGAATCAATAATTGGGGGAAAGGTTTGTACTATTTGTGTTTTTCGTTTGTAATACTAAAATTTGTTCTTGAAAGCATTATCGACTTGATGTGTGTGTGTCTTTTTTTTCTTGAGCGATTAAGCTTTTAGAGTCGAATAGTAGTCCTCATTTACAGTATAGACAAGAATTGAGAATCAAATATTATGCTGTGGACTTTAATTTGGGTTTTTTTGGCCAGTAGACATAGTGAAAACGAGTTGGTAGAATTTAATGTGTACTGTAAACTTAGAGCGTTCGCTTGACTTCTGCGAAGATTTTGTGAATGCATAAAATGAATTTATAAGTCTTCAATAAATTCATTCGTGTTTAATAGTGAGATAATTAGGTAAAAGATTGGTATAAATTTGAAATACTTTGTATGGTTGAATACGTTGGGTTGGTTTATGTTATATAGTTCTTTATTGCAGGGAGGTTCCCATTCTGATACTGTGCGAGCGAACAGTGACTGTTTATCCCATCCGTCCAATTGTCCCCAGCAGAGCCTGATTATGAGTGTGGTATGGAATTTTAAAAGGGTGTGACTTAGGAATATGGGCTGCTTAACGTATAGCTAAGGCTTCATATATAATTAAGAAGATGGATAGGAGGGGAGTTGGAATGACGGGAAGGGATAATCCGGGGGTAATCGGTAGTGGGGCGGGTTAGGGAGGGTGAGTATATTAAGATAGATAATTGAAATGTGTCTGTGATATTTGAGAGATGTTATAGAGCGTGGTAGCTAGCGACCATGACAGAAATTAACGTGATAGGTAGAAAGGTTATTAGTGACGAAATGTATGATAAGAGGATTGTGAGCGATTTCATGGTGCAGTAAACGTCGAGTGTGGTGTACATTTAGCTACTTAAGGATGACAAAAGTTGCTTAATATGGTAGCTAGGTTTAAGGAGGAATTGGATACTCCGTACGCCCTTTGTAGTATATAGAGCTGATATATTATGATGGATGCGTGATGATTATTCAGGAAGGATCGTTACCGTGAATGGCTGTAGGGTATAATGGAACTTTCGAATAAAGGCATACTAGGTTAGATTCGTAAGGTCATAGCAGTTGGGCATAGAAGGTATAGGGTTTGCTTTATAATAGTTGACTGACATTAAGGGCGTGACCCATTATTGTTGACAAATGCGATATAGTAGTAATGTGGTAGATAGGATAACTGATGGTATCATGGTTGGAATATAAGTGTGTAGGACAGCAAGCGGAATGATGACTGTTACATATTGATAAAGAGTATAGGAAGGTCATTACAGTCGGAGATTGTGAATATAAATTAAAATTACCTCTAACTGTATACGTTGTACGGTATTAGATTGGCACCACTGGAATTACCATGTACCTGAGTGGTTTAGATCCGTAAATGTACTAGTGGGTAATGAGTGACCCGGTCAATTAGCTTATAATGTGTATGACTAAGAGATCGGGTAATAAATATCTCACAGTGAGATGTAAAGCAACGATAAGTGGCAAACACAGCTAGATATTTCTGCAATAAAATAACAGACTATTATTTGCGAAATGTAAAATAACATACAAGATGAATCGTAAATTCAAAAGATGATTCTTAATCGTTGTAATACATGCCGTCTCTAATGGAGGTACCACTTTACATTGCATGACCATTAACACTGTTAATGAAGTAGAAGCACTCAAATTTATATGAGCTTGACTCAACAAAGTACCGCTACCTAGCTACAAAGAAAGTCAAACTTTAAAATCTAAATAAAAAACCACTACCAAACCCTAATTTCATAAGAAAACTAAAAGCACACAAAAATTGAGACAACCCCCTCAACATAGACATAAGTACAAAAAAAATAAAATCATAGAAAAAAGACACTACATCTACAGTATATATATATTTAATATATATATAATATATATATATATATTATAATATATCTATATATTATTATATATATATATTAATTATATATATTTATTATATATTTATTATATTAATATATTATATTATATATACTATATATATATAATTATCTTATAAAAAAATATATTATATATGAGTATAATATATATTATATTATATATATACAATTATATATATATTATATATAATATATATATTTATACTATTATATAATTATATATATATATATATATTAGTATATTTATATATATATTATATATATATATATATATATATCTTATATATATTTTATTAGTATTTATTAGTTATATATTTAATATCTATATATATTATATATATATATATTGAAATTTATAATTATTGGTAATCCTTTTATTATTTTGGCTTGAAGCAAATTTAGGTTAGTTGGTTTAGGCTAGTTAGGTTAGGTTAGGTTTGGTTTAGTAGATTAGGTTAGGTTATTTAGATTACACAAAATTTAATGTATTTACCTAAATTATAAATACGATAATTAATTATTGATTTTCGCTCGTGGAGTCAACCAGATTATTAATAGGCCATATATATATTTATATATTATTATAATATTATATATATATATATATATATAATATATATATTAAATATATATTATATATAGATATATATATATATATAATATATATAATATTTAATATTTTTATATATATATATATATTATACTATATATATGTATATATATATATTTATATTATATATATATTCTATATATATAACTATTATATATATATATATATATATATATATATATATGATATATATATTATATATATATAATTATTATATATATTTATATATTTATTTATATTTATATATAATATAAATAATATATATAAGTATATATATATATATATATATATATATCTATATATATATAATATATTATATATTATATATATTATATATTATATATATATTATTAATAATATATATATATTATATATTATATATAAATTATTTATATATATATATATATATATATATATATTATATTATATATATATTATATTTATCTATATTATTATAATATATATATATATATTATATATATATACTATTGGTGGGGATATTTGGTTTAAAACAAATATCATCGATATATCTTCAAAAACTAAATAGATACAGGGATGATATCCTCTTACGTGATCTTGGCCTTTAGTGGGAAAGCTGTAAAAAAAAAAAAAAAAATAAAATAAAATAGAAATATAGAAAAGTCATTAGTGAGAAATAGAGATATCTCACAACTACAATAGTCACAGCGAAAGGAATACATTTTTGGAACCTGTAAAATTTTAGTTAGGAATATGTAAAAAAAAATTAATTAATAAATAAATTATGGCTATTTTTTTTTAGGAGCAGGGGACATATATAATATTTATATATATATATATATATTATATATATATAAATATTATATATATATATATATATATTATATATATATTTATATTAGTTATTATATATATATATTTATATATATATTATATATATATTTATATAATTTTAAAATCACTATATATATATATAGTATATATATATAATATATTATATATTTATATTATAGTATATATAACTATATATTATAGTATATATATTATTATTATTATATTCTAATATATATATATATATATTATATATCTATATATTATATATATATTATTATATATATGATATTTATAAGGGTGGCAAGATAAAAGAGGCGTGTTTAATTTGTTTTTATATATGATTTTATTTGTAATAATATTTGTGGGTAGCTGAGTGTTATGATCTGTCCCTTACAGGAGTGAAGCGTTCACATGGATTTTCCTTTTGCTCCGATGAACCCAGCGTGCGACGTTTTCAGTAGTCAATTTGAAGCTTGTTGTGATAAGAGGTCTGCAGAATGCCATTTTCAATCCAACAAAGAGTGTTTATTGTTGAACTTTTTTGGATGTAAATTTTAATTATTAACATTAAATGAAATGTTCACGATAAATTACAAAAGCTGTTCTAGCAAAGAGTGTTGTGCAGAAATTTGATTAGTAATTCGATGCAACAGGTTGGTCGCTAACGCAAAGCGTAAACGTGAAAGAAAGTTTGTTTTGGGCAATATTGCCTTTGTGCAAGAGAGCTAGGTTAGATAAGTCCCGGAAAGTAATCTAAACGTCTATCTCAAGGCTAAACTAATAAGAAGTTCATGCATAACATGTTGAGGCTGTTCATATGCGCGATCAGTTGTGTTTCCATAGTTAATGGTGACATTTTCAGCAACCTCTTGGAACGTGATTGACCTATAATCGTTCAGTATCTGTGTTTCATGAATAATTAATGTCAATTTTCTGTATCTGTGGTATATACAACGAGTTTATTTCTGCTGTTGTTTATGAAGACTTGGGGCTTTATTTTATTCCTGGCAATCTTGTATATATAATTATATTATTATATATATATTATATATATATATATATATAATATATATATTATTATACTATATAATTTATATATATATATATATATTATATATATATTTATTATATATTTGTGATTGAAATCTTAGTTATTCTCGCGATTCCGCGGATTCCGGATTTTGATTTTAACATCCGCGGATGCGGATGCGGATGTTTAATATATATACTATAATTTATATTATATATAATTATATATAATATATATATATACTATTTACTAACGATCTCTATATTATAAGAGGGAGAGAGAGGAGAGAGAGAGCAGAGAGAGAGAGAGAGAGAGAGAGAGAGAGAGAGAGAGAGAGAGGTTTTAGCTTTAGGTAAAAATATCAAACATTTTATGTTTTTGTGATGGAGATCCATCACTCAAATGGACGCATCAACCTCTTTCCATAACTACAGACCTTGAGATATTCATGGAATTATAGTACTTTTTGCAGCCCTAGTAGATTGTACAATTCAAATATATGGGAGGTTTGATGCTTGAGAGATCATCTTTTCGTGCTTTTGCTGCTTTTCTGCCTGGAGAGTACCTGTTTCTACCTTTTCCTCAATATATTGAGCCAGCATATGCTAAAGTCTCTCTCTGTGGAATGGGAGTTGAGGCACAGGCAGGTGATTTTTGAGAGTTCTACTTAAGCCGTGTCCGGATCCACATTATTGCGGTTTTTGCCTTAATAACACTAAAACAACTGGATAAGGTGGATCGTACGACACCCGTATCGTCATTTGATTTGTATCTAGTGTTTTTCCTTGGTGTATACTATTTCTCTTTGCCCTCGCATATTTTTTGATACTGCGTGTGTTTCTTCATCCTACTGGACTGTAGAAATTCGAGTGAATCTGTTATTGATTTTCTTGTAGAAGATGTTGGTTTGTAATTTCTTTTTTCTTTTAATGGATGGCTATTTAATAGACTGTTCGGATGAAGTCTTTTTTCCTTGCAAATTTTCTCATAAAATTTTGATTCACTTTCCACCAACTGATTGAATTATCATTTGAATCTAATCGTTTTTTTTTTGGTGGTTTTCAATCAATTTGCACTACATCTTTTTGGTAATGGCGTGTGTTTCTTCATCATTAATGGACTTTGGAAAATTTATTTAACAGTGAAATCTGTTATTTGATGTTACTTGTAGACAGGTGTTGGTTTGGTAAGATTTTGGTTTTTTTTCCTTTTAAGTGGAGGTTGGCGAGATTAATGAGAAACATGTTCGATTGAGTTTTTCAATTGCAAATCTAACAACGTAGATTTAACGTTGTTCTAATATCGTTGCAAAAATTGCTTTATGGGAATTTAGTAGTTTGATACCATATGAAGGTCATTTAAGTCTCAGCAGGACAAAGCGTTTTTTCTAGCTCTAGTTTAACTTGGAAGTCTTTCATTCTTTTAACAGTCCATGCATTTTATGTGGAAGTATGGTTCAAAATGCCTTTCTTAGCGCTTGAGATTTTAATGTGTATTCGCCCAAGGGTCGAGAGGACAAGACGCTTGTAGAGGCGCTGATTTTTGGGTAGTTCTTCAAATGGTTTTAAATAGGCTTAATGCAGTTGTGATTATGATGTCATTTGGTTCCAATTAAAGATTGAGTCCGTTTGGATAAGGAACTGGCGTTACGAAGGCAATGAAGTTTTTGAGCAATCTATTTCATCATTGATATGTGTATTCCCTAGCGAGTTGAAATTGTCTTATGATAACATTAAATATTGGAATTATGAAGACGTTTTTTGTGAATTGACTTTCCACTTATTTCATAGTTTCTATTTCTTTATTCAGACTTCTATCTCAGTATTTTCATTATAAAATTTTTATTCAAAATTAGTCGACACATAACATCCCGCGGCAAACATACGCATGGGCAAGCGGCGGATTGGGATTGCGGATATGCGATGCGGATCTTTTAAAAATGGTGCGGATTGCTCGCGGATGCGGATGCGGAGGCGAATCTTTACCGTGCATCATAATATTACTAATAATATACTATACTATAATATATACTATAATATATATATAATATATATATATATATATATATTATATATATATATTTTTTATATATATATATTAAATATTATATAATATTATATATATAATATATATAATTTATATATATATATTTATTTAATATTAATAATTATATTTATTATATATATATTATATATATTATATATATAATATTATATATAATATTTATATATATATATATTATATATATTATTTTTGATAAGGTATTACACGGCAATGTAGGGGGCTGAAGCCGACGGGGAACAGGGGGGACGTTTTCCAACCCGTTAGGGGAGGGGCGGAGGAACCCGCGCGACACCCAAAGAGGGGGTTTCACGGGACCTCCCGGAGGGGGGGAATTAGTCATTACCCGTAGTTCCCCGGAAAGCCGAGAGACCGACTCCTGCATCGGTGCGGTATATTGGGGTTTCTTTAGTAAAAAAAAAAAAAGCAAAATTTAATGGAAAGGTCTATTTATTTTAAGAGTAACAATAAAGGTCTCTAAATACGGCTTTGTAATCGATATTACTACATAATTATTAAAAATCATTTTTTTATTTTTTTATTTTTTTTTTACTTTTCCAATTTTAAATTTTCCGAGGATCCAAAAATGTATTACTTTTCGCTGTAGCTATTTGTAGTTTTTTTTGAGATTTTTTTTTTTTTTTTTTTTTTTTTTTTTTTTTTTTTTTTTTTTTTTTTTTTACATTGTCCGCACTAAAATTGCCAGCATTCCAGCATGTATTCCTTTTCTGTAGCTATTGTATTTTTTGAGAATAGTTGAGTTGTTGGCTTTAACCAAATTTGTCACTATATATATAAACTATATTATATATATATATATATATTATATATATATATATATTATATATATATATATAATTATATAATTATTATATATATATATTAAAATATATATATATATATATATATTATATATATATTATATTATATATTATATCATATTATTATATATATTATATATTGATATATATATTATATATTATATTATTATATAAATATATTTTATAAAGTATATGTAGGATCAGCCATCCGAAAGCCAGCTGTATTAAAACTATAACAGGTCACGAAAATCAATTATCATTTTTATTAATCGGGCTTTTCACGCCAGAAATTAATAAAAAATAAAAAATACCCTTTTTTTTAAAATTAAAATTGTTAAAAATTGAATGAAAAATTTACAGTTATTTGATAAATCGAAGATGCGGTTACTCCGATCGAGCGGAAAGTTGCCAATGGTTTGATTTTTTTTTTCTTTTTCACCTACAATTTTTTTTCGGGTAAACAAGAACGATAAGAGAGAGTCGGGGTTTCTCCGGCCCAGGGGACGAGGGGGGACTTCGTCGCCCCTCTGTCCTCCGTCGGACTCCGAGACCACTAAGAAGGGCTATAAAAGGAAAAGAAAATAATTTCATATTAAAAATTAAATTATAAAGCGGCATTTGGCAACTTTTTCTCACGAGACTGACTGAAACTAATGAATTTTTCAAAGTCAATCAGAGCTTGCACTTTTTACTAATATAAATTTGGACGTTATAATAAATATTGAATAACATTATTTTTTTTTTTAAATATTCTGCGGTAAAAATGTCTCTTGATTATAAAATGATATTTATTTTCGTGTATATGTTATAGTTTTCTAGTTTAGTATAAAGTTCTTTCGGATGCTGGCCAATATTAATATATATAATATATATATATATATATAATATATATATATATATATACTATATATATATAAGTATTATATATATATATTATTTAATATATAATTATATTTATATAGTAATGTATGTTAGTGGTAGTAGTATTATATATTATATATATATATTATAAGTATAAATATAATTATATATTTTATATGTTTATAATATATATCTATTTATATTATTATATATTCTATTATATATATAATATTATATATTTATATTGTATTATATATATTTATTATAATATATATATACTAATATATATATATATATATAGTTATATATACTATATATTATATAAGCTGTGTATGTAAGTATTTTAATGTGAATCTGCTTCAAGAGAAATCTTTTTCGGTCAGCGTAATTCATGTTTGAAAAAGGTTGATTAAAGGCTGACTGCACGATTTTATTGGTAGGAAAGTACACAGAATATAAGCGACATTTTGCGATGATTATTGGAGACATTTGTAGAAGGGTCGGTAAACTTTTTTTTTTCCTGTAGGGCGCATATTTAGTAAATAGATTTTTGTATTGTGGGGCAAATGGTCATTATATATATCTTATAATTATTATATATATTATATATATATATATATATATATATATATATATATTTATATATTATATATATATATATATATAATATATATTAATATATATTATATATATTATTTATTGATAAGATAACTGCTCATCCTTCTTCATTCACAGGAAATATGGGTAGGGTAATTTTTTTTTTTATGAAAGAATTTACATTTTATTAACATTTCTCTTTTGGGATTAAACCTGGGCCCTAGCAGATGGCCGTAGTTAGTGGTTGACGACTAACGCCAACGATGGAGAACAGAAGAATCGCGAGAAATGTTCCTGTGAGTGAATATATCACACCAAGACAGAAACAAACGCGCGCTGATCTTCCGTCACACTCGGGCGTAGGCGTAACAGGAGCACAGCACAGGAGTGAAAATACTTATTAACCGGGGAATATAATGTATTAGGTAGCTACTGCTCTACCTTTTAAAACTCGTAAAGTGACTGAGTTGTAAAATAACCTCTTAGTAAATTTCACTCTGCTGGTTCGACCTGCTGGGCAATAGCAGATGCCGCGTTAATGTTTGACGTAGCAGGATGGACAAAAGAAGACGAGAAGAAATGTCTCCTGTAGTGGAAGTAGATGTGGTAGTGGTGGACGGGGAAGCAGCGCGTTGTGTTTCTGTTTGGTTGGGTGATATATTATACAGGAAATTTCTGCGTTTCTTTCTTTTGTCATCGTAGGCGTAGTCGTCAAACCTAACCGCGGCCCTCTGCTAGGGTGCTAGGTTCAATATCCAGCAGAAGGGAAATTAGCTTAAGGGATTTATTCTTTAATCATACCTATCACCTGCAGTGAGGTGTAAGAAGGAAGATGGGCAGTTATTTATAATATATTATCGTTCCAGTCAATTAAGTATTTCACCTCTGTGCGGTCTCTGATTTGACCTACGCCGAGTGGTGGATGGGAAGAGGGGTTTGTGGTTTCTGTTTGGTGGGTGATATATTAACAGGAACTTTCTCGGCGGCTTTCTTATTGTCATGCGTGGCGTAATCGTCAAACAGGCTAAGCGGGGCATCTGCTAGGGCCCAGATCAATCCGACCAGCAGAGTAATTACTATAAGGGGAGAATTCATAAGCAAAAATCTCACTATTCAAACCGATAAGTAGATGTTTTTTTTTGATGGACCACTTCATGTATCTTAAGATTTTTGACAAAACACAACAAAAAAACTGTTCGTTTTTGAAAAGTTTTAGGGGAAGGAGTAGGAAGAGGAATTTTTTTTTTTATTTTTTGATAATTCCCCACATAAAATGCCATAATGTCCGATGGTACTCCAGTCTTATTTTTTTTTGGCACTAAAATATTCCAATTTAGTGTGGTAATGAATTGTTATTTAGACACCTCTTTTGAAAATTTGTTTTTTAAAAAAAAAAAAAAAATGTTTACATCCTCTTGAAAGTAGCCCCTTTTCAAAATTTTTTGACGCGAAATCTGTTCAACCAATGTGCCAACTTACGTTTACAAACTGAAATTTAATTAAAGTCAGTTTGTTTACCGTTTATTATGTGAGGCTTGGGTACAAATTTCAAGATAATAAAAATCTGTTCGTTTTTTTTTATCATTTTTTTATTCTCTTAAGGAAAAATGAAATGCTAGAAACACACAAAATATTGGCGTTTTGTGCCTGTTGTAGTTTATTCAATATAAATATGAGTTATCTATTTGTGTGTTTTATAACTAATTCGTGTAGTGACCTCGCAATTCATTAGCTATAGGGTTTAAGCATTTAATTTGGGCTTAAAAGTAACGTTCAATATGATGCAGGCTATAAACTAGACCTATGAATATTTTTATAATAATGAATGACCTGTAAAAATCTTGGTTACCAAATTGATGAAATAAAAATTTAATGGGTGGGATAGTTATTTGGAGACTGCTAAAATTCTGTAAGCTTATTTATTACATTACGAAAACAATTATCCTAGTCTTAAAACTGGTGCAGTGTTTGTTGGAACCATGTAAAATATATGTAATATGATTCTAAAGTTTGAGAAAGTATACTCGATGCTTTACTAACTGAGCCATCCTCTAGCCCAAAAAAGTTAGATTCAAGAACAACAGCTTTTAAGGTAACGAGCTCCCATCAAGGTGACATCACCAGGTTTTCACTCTGTCCTTCAGTTAGTAAAGCATCATGTATATCGTTCTCAGTCGCAACAATCGGAGGTTTGATCACAGAGAAGGCAGTGTTTTTTTATCATCCCATTAAAGTTCTTTGTTATGGTGTTTTTATTATCAATTGGTGTTTAGCAATGTAAGACAAATTTAAAGTATTAAGAGACGGGGGAAGACAGTTAAAACCCTGGTTGATGTCACCTCTTTGATGGGAGCTCATTCCTTAAAAACTTCTTGAATCCTAACTTTTTTGGTACAGATAGTTCAGTAGTAAAGATCAAAAGTATATCGCCATTGCAACATGCGTGGCGATACCAAAAGGCATTCTTTATCATTCCATAATGTTCTTTGTTTACCCCATTATATATATATATATATATAATACATATATTAATAATATTATATAATATAATAGTATAATATTATATATATTAGACAAACTGGAAGGTTTGGCAACAGCGCATCATTTATTAATATATGTATAAGGTTGGTAACCTAAAATTTTAAATATATGGAAGGGATAAGTTTATTCTTTTCCGATGATGATGAGAATCTAAAACAAAGAAAAAAGTTATTGTACTATATAATTTATTAGTTCATCCTTTTGAAGTTTGAAGTAATGAGAAGTTGGTATCCATTCAAGACCCACATAGTTTTAGAGGAGGCAAAGAAGTTTTTATTTACTTCATAATGAGTATGGAACTGGGTTATGTTAAAATAATTCGGCTGTATAGTGATTCAAAAAAGGCAACACAACATTTATTCACCTTACTTACTGTCTAAGGTATTAAATCGTAGAACTCGAATTCCACTTGACCACTATATAGTATTACATAATAAATATTTACAACTTATACAGCAATCACACTGAATATACAAGAAACGGCTACACTTAGGCGAAATTCACAGATGAAAGAAAAAAATTGGTTCAGGACACAGTCAAGAAACTTTAAACATGTCTGAACAAGTTCAGGGAACATTCCAAAACAGGAGTCATGTAACATCGAAATGATTTGGAATATTTATATATCTTCCTACAATTTGTAAATATCGCAATGACAAATGATACATATTTTGATATAACCGGTCTTCTTTTTCCCTCTACTGTCGTTAACTAGGTGAAATGAGTTCAGATGTATTGTGTTATTGAATCGAATGAAAGGATGACACGAATCTGGTTAATAAGACAATTCATTATATCCACTTTAACTAAATTCTGTAACTATTGTTTGTACTTATTACCACCGGTCTACACTACTGATCCTTATTTACTCTTGTGATCAAAAGTTCAAGTTGCAATCCCCGATTTGAGTGCTGTTATACCACTAACCTGATTTTTAGATCTGTATTACTTATGACCTAATCGTTTTATATCTTTCCTTTTTAGGGAATTTACTTTTGGAAGTGATATCATCTGTCAATTTTCTGAGTAATGACGAAGGGAATTTTGGATTTTTGCAGTTGAATATTTTATATTTTTTATAAAATGACTTCAAGCAAAAAAAAAACTTAACTTTAACAACCAGTGGTTGGACGTCAAACTAAACCTTGGTTCATTTCTGTTCACAGATTTACAATGTCTCGTACTTAATATTATGGAAAGATTCTAGTCCCAGTCAATGCCTGCTTACAACAACAGCACTAAGCTTTTGCAATTAGATTTTTACATGCAAACTTGAATGCCAGCGTGCAAATCAAAAATTGGACAGAAAAGATAATTAATAAGATATCCTCTGAAGTACAGCCTGTCCTATGGCTCTCATCATTGGATCCTAGTATATTTAACATTACGCAGGGTAATACACAAATGAATTGATTTATTGCTAGAGGCATGTTGTACACCAATAACTGAATCACAGATTTCTGTTGCTGAGAAAGAAAAAGCACTATACTCTACTTTGCAGAGAAGATATTCTGAAGTGATTAACAAATTCAAATAATTTTTTGTCGTGATGTTCCTTGCTAATAAGACTTGATGAGTTTTTCTCTATGCACTGAAACAATGTTTGCGAATCGTGCAAATTATATAAATTATGACTGTAAATTATATAAACTGCGACAGTGGAAGGAGTTTTTTCTATAAATTAAGCAATTTAGTGAGAATCTGAAAGAACAATAGTCTGAACTTCTCAAAAGAACATGCACAATTCATAAATCTACATAAAGTATCATAAGTTTCCTTCCACCAAAAAATTGAACAAAGTGTAAAAAGCTGCCCATAGGAATTATAAAACATCTCAAAGAGTCAAAACAAAGAAAAAGAAGAGATAAAAAAGGTGAAAAAAGAAAATATTCCATACAGATCAATAAACTTGAAAGTTGAAAGCAGAAAGAATTTCTTAAAACTGAAGGTAAGCAGAAGAGCCGCTATAAAATCAAAAATTCCAAATGCTGAGAAAAAAATTAATCTCCCCATTTAGAACTTTTGTTATTACAGTGGACGCTATTCACCTATATGGCTATTAAGCTAAAGCTTTTTATTTATTTCTTTTTGTAAATAAATAAAACTGTTTCTTTTGAAAAAAATAAAAAAAGGAGTGCTTTGGACGGCTATGGGTAAGGTATTGGCTGATTACTGAAAAAAATAAAATATTTTTTAAATCCATCCATGATGATGAACAATTTCTAAAGTAAGTTTTCAAAATTTAATATGTTATGAACTGAGTCAATAGCTGAATAATAATAAAGATATTTTATATACACCTAATCGAAACGCTGGTCAGTGGAAAATTTGAGATTTGCAGGGAAAGTCAGGGATCAATCAAAATTTGTAGTGTGAACCCTGCATAAACATACTTTAGGGCACTGTAATCTGGCTAATTGGGGGCATTTTTCTGCTTCTATGCTAACTATTCTTGGAATGAATCCTGCTTTGACACTGAGGAATTTTAGGCATGTTGAACAAGGCAATGATTACATGTTATTCACATCTCATGAAATCTTTTTCTCCATCGAGAATCCATAATTCGTTGCTAACTGTCTGGTCCCCTCAGGATAGAGCTATAACTTATTGGAAATGAAAAATCTCCTCTCCTATACCTTGCTAATTTTCAGTCAGCTCATAAATGTTACAGGAATTTCATTAGACAGGCCAAGTGTATTCTCAGTAAAAGGAAGTGTGCAGATCTCTTTCATTCTACTGATAAAAATTTCATGCCTCTTGCCAAATATCAGGGTTGCCATTAAAAAGACCACCTAAAAAAAAAAAAAACTCGCCTGAAAGAATTTTTTTGTTTTTTGTTTATTTTCAACAATTTGAGAGATTTTTAAAAATTACCTATTAGTATTTAATAACCATCTTTATTATATTTCATTATTAGTGAGCTTAGTTACATTTTATTTAAGATTTACACTGATATTTCAATACCTTAGGTTAGAGCTGAATTTTAGGTATCGATTGCCAGATCATGCATGTATTGGTATTTTCTTCATGTGAATTCAATCGCCACCTATATAAATATCTGTACAGTTATTACATGGAACTGTAACTGCATTGGGATTTTTCATAGTTTTTTAAATTTATTTGGCTTCATTTAACTTTTTTTTTAGTGTAGATTATATTTTTTGTATTCATTTTTTTATCATAGCTATGGGATACTGGGTGGAAGCCGTAATAGGTCACCATTGTTTTGGTTCATTAGTGTATTATCGAACAATTTTAATTTGCTTTTTTTAATGCTTTGAGTATTATAGTTTGGGTATGTACAATTTTTTGTAAGGTTAAAAGTATGTCATAGTCTTTTTGTAAGGTGGAGGGGGAACAGATCCGAAGTGCACATAGGAATAATGAAGAAAGTTTGGCTATTTTGGTATTGACTGTGTGGAAGAAATACCAGTGTATGTAATTATTGTGATGTAGGTTTTCGATATATTGCAAAGTTTAATTGTGTATTACTGTTCCAAGTGATTAGTGTATCTAGGAATGGAAGAGTGTTGTTGCTGGACTGTTCTAGTGTGAACTGTAATTTGTTATCTATAGAATTAATGTGTGTTAGGATATGTTGTGGGTTTTTGTTATTTGGAATGGCTGAACATATCTGAACCAATATATGTTAGAAAACAGAGGATTAGTGAAAAAATGATATTTTTCTATTAGCTAATTCCATAAATAAATTACCAATGATAGGTGCGAGTGGCGATCCCATACTTAGGCCTTTTTTTTTGCTTATAAAATTTGGAGTTGTAATGGAAATGGCTATGTTCTAGTGTGAGTGTAATTAATTGTTTTATGAGGGGAAAGGATGAGAAAGTGCTATGTTATTGTCATTTAAATGTGGTTGTAAAAGAGAGAGAGCAAGGGGAACTGGTACTGATGTGAATAAGGATATGGCTTCGAAACTTACAAATTGAAATAGTTTTGGGTTAATGTTCTGAATTTTGCTGATAAAGTCGTTGGTGTTAGTAAGACGTAAGTAGATAATTTATGATAGAGGTTTCAATTGCAGAGAGTCACTTTAATTAGTTTATAAGGTAATACTATTGTTTTGAAATGATTGGCGAAGGGTATTTCTGTTTATGGTTTTTGGAATTCATAAAGAATTGCGAATAATGGGGCATGTAAGCTTGGTTGTTAAACATATATAGGGGTAATCTTTACATATTTTTTCATACTATTAAAATTATTTTCTGATTCAATGCGGTTTTTGTTATATCATATTTTGTTTGGTTCTAATGAAGTATAGTTCATGCATTTGTTGTCGTAATTTTGTACTATTCAATTAGGACAATGTGTTCCTTTAATCTATCTGGATTAATATATTTGATTGTTAATGGGAATTTAGGGACAAAAACTCTTAGCCGGAATACTTACATTTGTTCACCATATAATGGATTAGATACAAACTAAACTTTCAAAAACTCTATTGTTACATGTTTTTCTTATCCTTTTTGTTCCACTTATATACTAACGCGTAGTTAAATGAACCCCCCAAAGTAATGGGATAAGAGTTATGCACATATATATATAATATATATATAAAATAAATATATATATATATATTATATATAATTTATAATATATTAATATAATATATATATTATAATAAATTATATAATATATATATATATATATATAGGTAATTTTGTTCATAACCTAGGACTCCACATATTTCTGAAAAAATTCTAAGTCAAAAAATTCTAAGTTCGATGAAAAGTTAAGTAAGTTAATTTTTTAAGAAAATCTTTATGGCAAGGTTCTGGCATAATTCTCAGAACTTGCCACAAAGAATTTGCTTAAAAAAACTACTTAAATACTTTCTGAACTGAAGAAATTTTTTGAACTTAAATTTTTTTTCAGAAAATAGTCACAGTATTCAAAATAGACTTCCTATATATATATATTATATAATATAATATATATATATAATATATATTATATAATAAATTATATATATATAATATAGTTATCATAATATATTATTAATATATATATATATATAATAATATATATATATATAGCTTATATATCATATATATAATATATATAATATATTATATATATATATATATATAATATTAATATTATATAATATATATTATATATATATATATATAATAATAATATATATAATATATATATTATATATGTTAAAAGCTCCACAGTCTATAAACCACTCTTCTCCATAAATTTGGTATTCCTATTCAACGGCAAAAATATCTACACAGTGACTGGCTAAGTTGCATATAACGTCACGGCTTGTAACTGCAAATGACTGTCCCCCATCATACTGCTTTTGCAATAAAGAGGTTGCATATATATGCGCAGCTTGTGGTTACATACAAGCAACTTTCCACATCGTTGGAAGGTGAAAGCACAAGTAAGAGTATGGGTTTGAAAATCCAACATAGTCAGCATGGAACATTGAGTGATAGCCCAAAATTGAATAATATTGGCTTGGATGCATGAACATGATCATTGCTTTCTTTTTTGCGGAGTCCCTACAGTACGGGTAACCATTACTTAATATGATGCACCAGTTGTGGCCTAAACTAAAAGACTTCAACCTTGTCATTTTCTCAGCATATGGTGCACCACTTCATGGATTATCGTCACGAGTTTATTGATAATTCCAACTATTCATTGGGCGGACAGTCTAAGACACTCCTGGTCCATTGGCCGGCTGCCATAATTTCACCAGACTTTGCTTTAGGGTTTAGTAGAAATTGTATCAAACACTTCACTTAACCTGGACACATTGCGAAGAAAGATAATAATCTATTGCTTGTCACCCAAGATATGGTGCACAACACGTGACTTGAAATTGACTATCGCTTGGGGCATTCTGCGGAAAGACGCTCAATGTGGGAATGTATAATTTGTACTAAGTTTTATCCTTTCTCTTGATATTATTATGAAAACAAAACTGTGGCCCCTAGGGTTGGAAAGGAAAAAACAAGCCGTTTTTCTGAAGCGAAAACGGTTTTTTTCACAGAAAAAAACGCAAGCCGAAAAACATATAAAAATTTTTTTTCATTTTTTTCAATTAAGTTGTGGAATTTACATTTGAACAATTTTATTTAAGTTTAAGCAAAAATCCTTCAATTTGGAACATTTTGTGGTTCCAATTCCCAAAGGTTGGAAGCCCTGAGTGGTTAAAAATTTTGGGGTTTTCCATATTTTATTTATATTCCTGATTTGATATCATAATAAATCGTTTGCTCAGAAATGGGCTTACCTGTTAGCTTCGATAACATTTTTCTAATAAGATTGGGAGCAAATTTATTCTGGCATGGTGCAAAAAGTCGTGTGGCTTTTTAAGAAAATAAAAGTACAAGGCCGCTTCATGAAATGTAACTTTTGTTGTTATATGCTGCAGAAAAATAGTATTTAATTGCTCAAATCTAGACAGGAAATTGAAAATTGACAACGGAGAGAGAATGATTATGCAAGGCACTAAGCTTAAGATCCTGTTACTGCCCCTGCTCCTTCACTGCATTCTCACACGATACTTCATAGACTGAGATATCAGACTTATATCATAATCAAATTAAATGTACTGATCACCTGATGAGCCCAGTGATTAATGGAGCTTAAGACATTAGGAAATTAAGAATATAAGAAGTAGACTACATGGCTATCGGACTGTCCATCAACCCACTAACCAAAATACTCATTGCAAATCAAAGCACCCTAGGGATTGCAAATACTGTTAACTAAAAATCCTACATTGGCTTATCAAAAATAATGAATATATATATAAAAGAAGGTATAGTATATATATAGTATATATATATAATTATATATATATATATATATTAAATATATATATATATATATATATAATATATAATAAATATATATATATATATAGAGAAAGAATATATATATATTAATATTAATATATAATATATATATATATATAGTATAATAATCATATATATATAATATATATACTTATTAATATGTATAAATATATATATAGTTTATATATTAGTGATGCACCGATACCATTGGTATACGGTATCGGTAATCGGTGGTATCCGTCGTTTTGAGGTATCGGAATCGGAATTTTGAGACGTAGAGCATCGTATCCGTAAATTTGCCGATCCCTTTTCAACCGATACACACACATTATTGCGTCTTTAATTGATTTTCGATATATATATATATTAATTTATATATAATTATAATTATTATATATAAGTGTATTTTAGTAATATATATATTAATAAATATAATATATATATAATATATCACTACTATGTCCCGCATTGCTGCAAGTGGTGTTGGTTTGAAAAAGTTTTGAGCTTACAACACTATCGCTGAAAAGCAAGCTTGATGGCAGGGTTTCAGCCCTTCATCAAGTCCAAAAGTATTTAAAAAATTCTTCAATACTCGATGACTTTGAAGAAACGACTTTAAAAAACCGTCTAGAAAATTAAAGTTCAAATTTCCTTCTTCTTTTCTAAACATTTGCTTTTAAATAATATCTATATTATAATATAATATATATATAGTATATATATATATCATATATATAATATATATAATATATATATATAATATAAAATAATATATATTCATTATAATATATATAATATATATATAATATATAAAGATATATATAATATAATAATATTATTATACATATATATATATAATAATATAGCTGTATAATAATATATATATATAATAATATAATATCTAATATATAATTATTATATATATAATATAGTAATTATATTATATTATAATAATATAATATAATAATAAATATAAATATATATATTATAAGTATATAATAATATATATATTATAATATAATATATATATATAATATAATATAGTATATTAATAATATTAGTATATATAGTAGATATGCCTACCATTCAATTCTTGCCGATTCGTCGAATTTCTCAGGGGACCGTAATTGTGATTCAACTCTTTGAAAACTCAACTTCGTTCATATTCCCTCTCTAAAATACTCCCAACTTTCAATCCCTTTGATGCTCTAAGTCTTACCATAAAACAACATAGAAACATCTAGACTAAGACATAATAGTAGAATTGTCTTGGAGACTCACATCACATCGGTTGCTAAAATGGGCCTCAAAGAAGCTGGGAATTCTGTTCAGATTGCTGAATTTTTTTCTCTGCTCAGATATCTCCAGTTATATAAAGCTATTCGCCCGCATGGAAACTGTTCCACATTGGGGTGGATCAGGTTCCACCCTCCTTTGGAAGAGTGAATCAAGCTAAGAGGTTAAGACGTCCCCAATAACTTCTGATCCTCTTGACCCTCTTCTCCGCGTCGTGACGTAGTGCCCTAATCTCTTTTCTTAGGTAAATTACAAGGCATAGTCTTCGCAGAATGACTACGTCGCATCCTCCACCCTGCGTCTCCTTGTAAAACAAAGAGGTGCTTGTCTCATGAAATTGGTGAATATTGGAGATCAAGATCACTCGTTATGGTACTCCTCTTTCCAGCCACATCTGTTTGTGGAAAACCTTGCTTCTTTCTTTTCCCCGAATAGTTTAATATTCCTTTTAAGCCGCGTCCCCACCTCAGGAATTGCGTTACGGCAAGGGTCAGGGTGGGTTCACTTTACATTTATTTTAATTTTATTTTTTTATTAATTTTTATTTATTATTTATTTATTTTATTTTTTTTTGGCACCCCTCCTTTTGAAAAAGGGCATTGCCCAAAGGTGTAAAAAAAAAAATAAATATATAATATATAATATAATATATATAATAATATATATATTAATATTTATATAATATAATATAATGTATATATTAATATAATATATAAATATAAATAAAGTATATATATATATATTTAATAGCATTGTCTTGATAATTCGAATCTATATCTGACCTACGTATGTAATATAACGCGTTTCGTTTTTCCTTTGTCTTACGGAAATGATAAGAAAATCCTCGAATGAGTCTCTGTTTTTGTTAAACTTAGCGCAAAATCGTAAGAAGTCGTTACCACACGTAAGGAATTCTCCGAATTCATAAAGTGCTATTCTGAATGCATTGATGAATTTACCACAGTTGCTACGAAAATGTGCACAAAAAAATGAGCCGTGTCAGGCTGCCTACACGCGCTATTTCTTTGAAGTGAATTAATATTCATTAATAATCATCTTTAAATCCAATTTCTTCCAAAGTAAAACTCCATCACAATAGTTGATCAACATTTTGCAATATAAATCATTTTATTTATTCTGTTTATCCGAAATCAACGGGCCCTCCAGCACATCTACTATTCAATGCTTTAAAACAAAGTAACCTCATAGAAAACGTGTTCATTTTTTGCACGAAAAATTCAGCGAATTAGTTAGGCAATCATGAGGCAAAGAAATCCTAGATGTAAGTGTTAGGTTAAGTGTTTTATATATAAAGATTCCAAACTTTTAAGTTCTTCTGTAGAAGCATTATGAAAAATGGAGAATTTTTGAAGGTATAGAGGTATTGAGTCATAGGTGACTCTGACAGCTAAATCTCTCTGTTGAGAGAAATGGATGAGATAGTTCGAAAGGAAAATGCCATATGTGAAGCTCGCATCCAAAATAAACGAAACAAGTGACCACCAAAATCGACGTTGCAGTCGAAAGATTAATATTTGTAAACGATTTGAAACCTCAATTACATGAAAATGCTTTCCTTTAAGCGACAGGCTGTTCCATTTTCATCCATTTCATAAAGACTGAGTCACACTTTCTGGAAAGTCAGGGAAAGTCAGGAAAAAAATTGGTCAGGGAAAGTCATGAAACGTTTTAAGATATGCTGAAAGTCAGGGAATTCCAAAAAAGTCAAGGCAAATTTAATTCAAAACATAAAGATGATCATGGATCAATTACATATTTTGTGATATATTTTTTTTTTCCTCTGCTTGTAAATAATTGTTGAATAAGAGAGATTGGATAAGTAATTGAAAGGAATGGGAAATGCATTCCATAAATCTACTTCTAATTTCTATCCTGTTTCTTTCTATTTATATTAACTGCTATTCTTCCTATTCTGTTTATAGAGGTTGTTCCAAGTTCACTTCAATGAAGGTATGGTAATACTGGATGTTTTAGATGTAACTTATGATTAATCGGTATATCTTTTCTTTTTAGGATTTATACTTTTGAGGTTTTTCTGAGGTTTTGACGAAGTGTTTTGGATTTTTGTGCAGTTGTAGGTATGTTAGTATAAAATGACTTCAAACAAGAACAACTTTTAACAACCAGTGGTGGACGTCACAAACCTGAACCACATTTATTCAGTGTTGGGTAACAGGACCTGAAGTTCCAAGGATACTGCTCAAAATAATGTAAAAAGAACTTTGATAACATTGGGACGCAACCGAAGTTTCACATTCCAAGAGAGAAACCCTTGAATTTAATCAAAACCAGCCAGGACCACCATCAGTGAAAAACTTTTTCGTTACGTGTTCTAATAATACAAATTAGTGAAAGTGTGTGCACTAATTATGCCTTTCCATCAACTTCTAATCATAAATACTCAACCGATTTAAATGACCCTGAGCGTTCTATTAATAACCAACCAAAACCATTTATCAATCAGTTTCATCTTTTTGCATAAAGATTGATGGTTACATTAGAATCTAAATACTATTGGCATTAAAAGTGGTGATGATAATGTCTTAATACTTTGTGTGCATGATATATGGGTAATCTTATCATTTTATTATAGTAATGTTTCCAATAATGGGTAGCTTCAATTTTAAAAATGGGCCGATGAAATGTAATAATTATTGATAACCATCGACCTGCTCTTTCTAGAAAGCAAAGCAACAATACACTACCTTTTCATGAGCCATCTACCCTTGAATTTAAAATTCAAAATATTTTTGGATGGTGATGTCTTCTAAGAGACTGATTAGTTTTTTTTCTTCTATGTACCTCAGAGCATTAAGGTTGGAAGTTATTAAATTAAGACTGATATTTTCGCATGAAATGCGACAGTGAAGGAGGGTTTTCTATAAATTAAGCATTTTAGTGGAAAATCTGAAAGAAACATAGTCTGATTTCTCAAAGAACAGGCACAATGCTATACAGATCTCATGAAAAATATTCAAAAGTTCCTTCATCAAAAAAAAGGTGTGACACATGTTAAGAGACCATAGGAGATATAAGAACATCTCAAAGAGTCAAAAATGAACCAAAAAGTAAGAGAATAAAAAGTTGAAAAAAGAAAATTATCCATAAAGATCAATAAACTTGAAGAGCAAGAAAGATTGTTAAAACTGAAGCTTGATAGAAGAAGACGCTATAATCAAAATATTTAAGTAAATTTTCAATAATTTAATTATGAACTGCTGCAATAGGCTGCATAATGATTAATAGATATTTTTTACACCAAAAATAACGAACACGCTGGTCGGGAAAATTGCGGATCTTGGTCAGGGATAGGTCAGGGAAGTCAGGGAAATCAAATTCAAATTTCAGTGTGAACCCTGAAAAGGGAAAAATCGGATTTTAACAAAGGTTTTGTTTAAAATTTTGTTCCAGAACCGATTTTAGGAAAATCAAATGAAAGAAGATAGGCAAAGGAAGTTGAGGAACATCATATGCTAATTTTAGGCATAAGTGTTACGAGAAACATAAACCAGATTTTCAAAAAATGTTAGGGAATAAAGATAAAGCCTAGAAAATTACGAGACAATGGATTTCTTCATGAAAAACCACTCAGCAACAAATAACAAAGGCTGTGTTATGCGGGACCTTAGACCCCAATTTTATGATTAAGGAGATAGAAATAAAAAAATAGTCCAAGTAATGTATTTGCGATAAATAAATTAACAAGCCCACAAATACTTTACTTGGGAATTTCTTTAGTTATATCCTTTAATCGTAATTGTAATAACACGACAAAGCGTTATGATAGAATGAATTTTAGCTATTCCTGTTGCCTATTAGATCGTTTTTCCGTTTGTTATTTGATACGCGATAAGAATGCCACGCCATTTTTAGCAGCTAATTCCTGTTTAAACGACCGCGAGTTTCGTGTTAGGGCTTACTTTTGTTTTTAAACACTTGGAATCAGCTTTGTGATGATACTGTGGTTTTGGAATAAGCCAAGAAATAAAAAAAAAAAACACGTTGTTTTAATAGCAAATAAAATACTTATTGATGGATTATCCATTTGAAGAATTAGATTTAAAGCTGATTATATGAATGAAATTCATCAATTCAGACGGGCCCTACCACCCGCCATCTTGTTTTGTTTACATTTCTAACATTTTGTAGTTGTATTTGCATTTACCCTTACAGAATCGAGGACATTCCTACGTCTGGAAAGCTTCTTACAATTTTTCGGTAAGTTTGACAAAATGAATGCAACTTGAGCATTTCTTACGTTCCGTAAGCCCAGATATTAAAAAATCGAAAACGGCTAAATATATATAAATAATATAATAGTATTATATAATATATATATATATATATATATATATATTATATATATATATATATATATATATTTAGGCCAATAGGGATAAAGATCGGTATCGCGGTATCTGTCAAAAATTTTGGTATCTGGTAATCGTATCGTCAGCAGTGAAAAAATCGCGAGTCTTGTATTTTGTATCGGTCCTAAATTTTGGTATCTTGGGCAGACATATATTATATATTTATTTATTTTTTATTTATATATTTATATAATATAATATATATATAATATATATATTATATATATTAATATTATTATATATCTTTCTTTGCTTTCTTCACCTTCCTCTTGCCAAGATTGGGGGAAGGGCTGTACACGCAACGAAAAGAAAAGCATAGGAGAACATGACAAAACGTGAAAAGAAAGCCCAGCCTTACCGCCCTCGCTACCATTTAATTAGTGAGAGCTCGTCACAGACAGAAATTCACCCTAGAGGCTTCATGGAACCGCGACGGACCCTCACATTGGTAACTCGGTCAATGTAAGGTCTCCCTGGCCCTGGGCCATCAACCATGCCCATACAAAACCTCCGCCATTCTCTTCCTTATATCGCACCTTTATCCGCCTCTGCAAAACTCACAGTTCTCCTCCTTCAGACATTGTTTACCTGACTCATCCACTCCCTTCGTCTACCACGTCGTTCCGGAACAGCCTCCACTAACATCGCTTAACCACAGCTATCTTCATCCTGTTCACATGAACAAACCATCTCACATACTTTCATCATTGATTCTCTCATTTACCCCTTCTCACAACCACACCAACTCTCTATACGTTCATCATCACTTTATAATCTTTTCAACCAGCATGCCTAAGCATGTCCCTATGAACAACATTGAATCTTAGAAGTATAATTCTTATCCCAGACAATCCACTACCATAATTTCAATAAACAGTACAACATACCCTCATGAAGAACTCTAGCCGCACTCAAGACTTAGTCCCTACATTCACCAACGATTTAAATTTGCACCACAACCTTCTAACATTCACAATCTTTCTACTACACTCTGCACATCCGTCCATTTCAACCAACACTACGTAAAATATTTAACTCACACTTGCTCCAGCTGCTCATCACCTAACATAACTTAAACCAGAGACTGTCCTCACCCAACCATAACCTTACTCCTACGGTTACTTTCAAACCCCCTTTTACTACGCTTGCCAAATTCTCTAACCATCTTCAAACTCTTCTTCCAGATTCGCCACATCAAACAAATCATCCGCATATAATAGTAGGGCACCCTCCCCTCTCCATCCATCTAACCATTTCCTGCCATTTCCCACCTCGAATCTTCATATAACCTTCGTATTCATTATAATCATCATTGAAATAACCAAGGAAGACACAGTAAACAACCCTGTCTCACTCCGCTATTAATCTTTTTATATATATATTATATCTATCACTATTTATTTTTTTTATCTTATTTTTCTTTCATCTATTTCGTCATTTATTTCATTATCTTTTGATTCCATTTTCAAAGCCTACCGACCTAACGATATATTATATATGTATTAAATATATATATTATATATATATTAATATTATTATATGAAAGTTATATTTTATATATATATATATAATATATATATATAATATATATATATATATTATATTATTAATATAATAAATATATATATATATAATATATATTATAATAATATATATAATATATAATAAATATATATCATTATATAAAATAATATATATTATATTATTATAATATATATTATATTATATGTATATAATAAATAATATACTATATACTATATATTTATATATATATAAATATATATAATATATATATTAATAAATATATATAGATTTTCTTCTTTCTTCTTTCTCACTTTACTCTTTATTCTAGATTGGTGGAAGGTGCTCGTACAAGCATCGGAAAAAAAGCCCCCTTACCGCTCCCTGACCATTAATTAGTGAACGTCCAGTCCAGACAGAAAATCACCCCTAGAGCACATGACCTGCGACGGCCCTCACTAGGAAATCTCAATGTAGGGTTCATCGGCCCAGGTGGACCACAGAACAGCCATACAAAAACCCGCCGATTCTGTCCCTACCGATCGCTGTTTTGTATTTTCACTTACTCTCGCCTCTTCGAACAAACTCCTCAACAATTTCTCTTCGAATCGTCACAACGAATCCACTTCTTCTCCCCAGCCTCGTTCCCAACAGTCTCCACTAACATCGTACAACGCTTCATCATCGTTCCACATGAAAACATCTCAACATACTTTCAATTATTCTCTCATTTACGCCCTTTCACACACCACACAACTCCATTACGTATTTCCTCATATAATAAAATAAGATAATATAATAATATAATATAAATATATAACATAATAAAAATATAAATAATATAATAATATATTTTTAGGGGATTCCGATATGAAAAAGCCGGAATACGGAATATCGGCTTAAAGATCGCCGGGGGGGAATCCGGAATATCGTCGAATAAATACTGATTCGCCGAATATTTTTTATTTCAAAGTTCGGTCATTCATTTAGGGGAAAAAAAAACTACACTGGTCAACAAAAAAGGTAACAATTTTTGCTGGTGGACTTTTGTAGCAGATATAATGTAATTCGGAGGTGCTGATTTCCATATATATTCTCGGAGTTGCTGTATCACATCCCGTTTGGCAATCATGGATCCCTAGTTTTGCATATTCCCTAGGAATGACAAAAATCAGTGGCACACGTAGGCTGTATGATGTATCCGCATATATCTACAGTAGCATAAGTTACTGCGGTCGATATTCGGTGAACATGTGGTAAATTTAGTCGTCTACATGTACGATGCATGACTGACTGATGTGATCATGCATTCGAAATCATCGGATGTCTCCGTCATTGTCAAACCAAGGGAACTGAACGATTTTAGAGATTGTATTGCCGAAGTTGTGTCCTGAGCTGTTGGCTTCGAGTTGCATGAAAAATGACTACTTGGAACATAGCACAAATATAACTATTTATCGTAACAGAAAAGCAGAGCTGCGGAGGCTCTTCCAGTCAAGTATGGTAACTTGTGTATTGCAGTGAAGTGAGGCCTATTCTTCTCGCATGTGGACCCCAGCAACATGCAGGTGAGTGGTGAGTTAATGACATCAAGAGCGTTAAAGTGTTGTACACAAAGACAACGTATGCTCGGTTCCAGTAGGGTATACGGTAAGGATGAGAGAGGATTATGCAAAAATCAAGACAGTTTGGAGAGGCTACATATAGGTAACTGGAGGTAAACATCTCGACCTCAAAATGTAAACCATTTGCTCGGCTAGCAAACAGGTTTCACCAAATATCCTCTTCCTGTGCTATGGGAACAGGCCGGCTAAAGTATCAATGGCCAAAAGAGAAACCTGGCACGAGGGAAACTTGACGCAAGTTGACAGGACATCGTACGGTGAACCACTTGTACAAAGAAAAATTATCTACCATCACTAACAATAAACTTGGTTGATAAACAATTTGGAAGGCCCCTGGACCATAAGTGATGCTTCCCGCTATATAGCCTCTACGTTCCTCGGTCTGAGTGACGAAAAAAAAAGCGGATATTTGATGGCCCAACAAATACGGCATGCCTCGTGATGCTGCTTTGCTAAGACAACTGACTGTGTAGAGAAGATGTAATGCTTTTCAGATGGAGCACATAATTTCTCGGGGAACAGGAAGCGAGAACCACTAACATTTAAGTTCAGGAAACGCTAACATTTTCATTCCAATGGATGAAGAAATAAAGTATAAAGTTACACTACATCTACATTCCACCTAAGAAAAAATTCCGGATACCTAGGCGATTTAGTGAGAGTAAGGTAACGCTTTCATCAAATCTAAGTTCATGAAGGACGGTTACCTAGGCAGTGGGATATCAATTAATGAATGGCCGCTATGTTTGGATGGCTGATAGGATATCAGCGCTAATCACAGTAAGATTGTCTCAACCCAAGAGAAAGTTACTAAAACCATCGTAGTATGTTAACTAACTAAACCCAACCTTCTATTACATTTTCAGGTTGTCCCCATAATACTCTTATCAAGTTGTATTATATGTTTAACATATATCTATCAAGACATGATCATATCATTGCGATTGTTTCTCTCCCTCTATCCAATATAATTATTATATATATATAATATATAAAATATATAATATATATTTATATTATATATATATTATTATATATAACTCAATATATATATATAATATATATATAATACAAATTTTGAAACTTTGAAAAAGGTAAAAATCATACAATTTTACAAATCTGTGTACACACAATATCTCACAAATGCGATGTGATGCAAAAACTTACATTTTTTGGAATCAGCACATCAAAAAATTTGCGAAACCGTCCAAGAAATTCAGTTTACAGTTCAAATATAGCAAGTAATAAAACAAAAAGTAAATAACTATTTCTAATATGGCAAACCATTCACATATTAAAAATAATTAAATGAAAAATTGGAAGTTATGGTTAAAGATATTTAAACTAAACTTCATTCGAATAAGCTCTAAGGTTAAAAAAAAGAACATTAGCAGTTCTCCATATTCAGGGGATAACCTATTTCTGTGGCTTCATAAAATATTTCTCCTGTCAAATATTCTTTCACTGCTAATAAAGCAGGTAAATTAATAATATGGTATTTTATTGCTATTTTTTTCAAGCAAAAAATTTTCCAGTGTTTTCCACCAATTGAAGGAATATCATTGTCTTATGTTAAGGGCAAACTTATATATTTTTATTTCTGATGTATCCGATGTAAGCTTACTTTGTTAGTACAATAATAACATCGCAAAAAAAGACTTCTTTTTCACTCTCACTTTCTTTTCTGTATTTCGATTTTGATGCCACAATTTCTTAAACAATCTATTTAAAGATGAAATGGACTCATCTTCAATTTCCCAACTACGTGAATCATCAGAAGAAGAGTCAGGAGCTAAATTTCATCATTCTTTCCATGCCTCAACGACCATTATGTTTTATTGACTCATCTGAATTCATGTGAAAATTAGATTCGAACGCAGACTAAAAAGTACTCACACAAGAGAATTATCAAATAGAAACTTAGAAAGCTTTTTTCTACTGATTCTTAAGCTCTTCAACGAGTTTAATCACCATCCTGGCATGCTTTAATTGCTATTAAAAAGAAAATTTATTGCTAAAATGGAAGGAATCACTTGGCGCTGTACTCTCACGTTAATGCTTGTTCTTAGTGATGTTCTCCAAATGGCTTAAGTAAATGGAATAATTTTGCATGAAAATCAGTCAACATTTTCCGATTGCATTCAGCAGCGTATCTTTAGGGAATTTATTTCAACAATCTTAAGCATATCATAAGTCTGTTCCAGCGTAAACGTCTTAAATTAATTTATGCTGTTTTACATTCAGCTGCACTGTAAAGTTTAAGCTTTGCAGCTGCCGTTGCTGAATGTGGAATGAGAAGGAATGCTTCGCAAGTAAATAAAGAATCTGTAACAACCTTCTAACATAATATCGAATTCGGAATGCATAGTGCAACCCGTGAATAAACATGAAATTGCATAGCAAGCAACTTACTTTGTCCAGATAGTTGTCCTTGTTCTTAGATTGTATACTAAATGAACATCTGATTTTAGAATATAATATTAAAGGCCCTTATAGGATCTAACAAATGACAAAGATTTTCCCATTAGCTACAAAATTTTGCTATATTTTTAATCTTTTTTTGTTAAAAATACTTTTAAAATTCAAATTTTAATTGAAATACTTTCCCTTATGTGACGTAATTTATTGTTATAAAGCTCAATATTCGCGCTAAAAGTTGGGCAAAAGCCCGATACTCGAAATTCAAGTATTTTGGCGATAGCCAATACGAAACTTACCGAACTATTCGCCATCCTAATAATAGAGTATATGAATATATATATATTATATAATATATATATATAATACTAATATAAATATATATATATATATAATTATATATAAATAATATATATATATATATATATATATATATATATATTATTTTATATATAT
>JABUQX010019641.1:0-5000 GCA_015478945.1 Trachelipus rathkii
TCAAAGAGTATCCTGTCCAGGCAATAGCTAAGCCTGCTTCAGAACAGAACAAGGGCACTAATAAAATAGAGAGAGTTAGAAGCCACATGAGCCTATATGTATTGTTTATCAGTAAGGTAATATTTTGGTAATTGTTGTATTACTGACTTGAGTTCACATACATAGTATATTAAAAAAATTTAAAACATTTTATTTACAATGGTTTTTAAAAAAATTATTTGAGTTGTTTAACAGATTTTCTATGTATTTAAACGCATATATTTTTAAAGAAAAATATAAAAATACGTTGCAAAATTTTAACAGCTAATTTTCTCGTTTTTTTAGGGATATCGCTATCGATGCTTTGTTCTGATTTTTTATATTGATTGCTTAATATTTTTCAGTAATCAATATTTGAATGTTATCAAAATTCGATTGTTTGGCCAATTTACCTTTTACGTCAATAGTAAAAATATAATACTGTGTTTACATAATTACAAAAAAAAAAATGAAGTTAGAAAATGTTTTGTAATAAATAAAATAATAAATATATATTTTTTTAATAACATAAGATAATTATATATATCTTATAATATATATATATATATATTATATATATATTTATAATATATATTTAATAAATTAGAGCAAAATTTAAGATTGACTAGTAGAAAATTTTACGAGTACGTTGAAACAAACTGCGTGAGTATGTATTAGATGACTCACGCAGATTCGTGAGGTGATTGAGTCTATATATATAACGTATATATATAATATATATATATATATATATATATTATAACCAACTTGCCGTATATAGTATATATACCTCAAATGTATACTATGACTAACATATTACAGTAAATATCTAGTTTTTGATCTAAATATTTTCTGAAAAAATTTTCTGTCCAAAAAAATCACTTAAAAAGCAGAAAAGTTAATTTTTTAAGAAAATTTTTTTAGTGGCAAGCTTCTGGCTAATTCCAGAAGCTTGCCACTAATGAATTTTCTTAGAAATACTAACAACTTTTCTGAACTAAGAATTTTTTGACTTAGAAAATTTTTTCAGAAAATATTTAGATCAAGTACTAGAGGCGGGGTAACCGGGCCCGCCTCTTTAGGAGGGTGATTCGGACCCTCTAAATAAAATAAAAAATAATAAAAAAAAAAAAATTTTTTGCTATTTTATAGCCACGCGGTAGTCTACAGTTTTTTTAGAATATATAAAAACTACGAGTTTTTATAATTTTTAAAAAATGTTAGTAATTAGGGTACAAAATTTCCTTCAATATTTCACTTTTTTGAAAAATGTGATTTTTTTTTAACTTCCGTTATAAAATGAAAAATTGTGGATCGTTTTAATTATTTTTTTCAGTGGATACCTTGCGTTATGTTAGCTAAAACTGGCAAAGTAATTTTTGATCAGCAGTATTAAGTGGCAAACCGGGCCTATTTGGTCCCGATTCACCGCTGTAAAAATTGATGGGGGGGTGCTCGGACCACCATTGTTTTTTCGTATTTTACTTAATTAATTTTGACATTTTTATTAGTATAATTAATTTAATGTAATAAAAAGTTACTTATATTAGTGAAAATTTTTTTAAAAAATGAAATTTGAATAAAAAAAACGAGTTCAAAAAGTGTCAAAATTTTTGGGCGAAGAGGGGTGAATCGGACACTTATTTATTTCGTATTTTTATTATCATTATTGACATTTTTTATTACTTATTATGAATTTGATTTTATATGATAATAATTTATTATATTAGTAAAAATTAAAATATAAAATGAAATATACGTAAAAGAGATTAAACAGATGGTCCGAGTCACCCTCAATGGTGGTCCGCTTCACCTCCACGGTTAGGCTGACTCGGCGTTATTCAACTTTAATAAAACTTTTATGATAGAATTACATTATTATTCTTTTTTGTGTGCTTATGGCCGACTATAGGGCCGTGATTTACAAAAAAAATTTCCAAAAGTGCATTAGGGGAGAGTCGGAGAACAAGTTATACCTAAAGTGGTCGAACACCCCGCCCGACGCTACTAGATATTTATCAATAATTATATTATATATATATATTATATATAATATATATATATATAATATATATATATATAATATATACTATATATCAGCCCATTAGGGGGCTGTAGCCGACGGGAACAGAGGGGGGGACGTTTTCCATACCCTATAGGGGAGGGGCGAAGGAACACCCGCGACACCCAAATACCAAAGATAGTGGTTTATGGAGACCCTCTGAGGGGGGGGAAATAGTTCCTACGCCTTTCATTCTGGAAGGCCGAGAGACCTGACTCCTGCTATCGGGGCAGTCTACCCTTGGGGTACTCATTAGTTTAAAATTTTTTAAACTAATGAATACCGCAAAGGCAATGTAATATAACCCATTAATGAAAATATTCTCTCTTTGTTCGGTAAGGTTATAGACAGAGACCACATATTTTTCTGAAAAAATTCACAGTCCAATCAATATATCGATATATATAGGTCAATATATTATATATTTTATTATTATTATTATTATTATTATTATTATTATTATTATTATTATATACATATTGATATATTGATTTTGGACTTAGAATTTTTTCAGAAAATATGTGGAGTCCTGTGCTATACCTTTACCCTTTGTTCATTTAGGGATTAATAAAGGTAATAGTTGAGTTCAACAGATTCTGACAAAATGTTATTTTTTTTTCCAATAAGCGTTTTTTTTTTATATATCTTTCGACCCCATGCTAAAGTACTAAAACAGTGGTGCCAAACTTCTTTCATATATAAATTTAATCAATCTACCAAAATTTTTTTTTGTTTAAATTCGTTTTAGGACCTATTAAGTTTAGGTTATGATAAGTTTTGTTAATTAACCAAATTTATCATAACCTTACTAATTTTTTATATTTAAAAAGAATGCGTAGCTAGCGTCGGGCGGGGTGACCCGGCCCGCCTCTTTAGGAGGGGTGATTCGGTCCACTCTAAATAAAATAAAAAATAAACATTTTTTTTTTCGCTCATTTAATAGCCACGCGGTAGTACTACAAGTATTATTTAGATCATCTTTAATTCTAGAAAGTTTTTATATTTTTAAAAAATATAATAAATCAGGGTACAAAATGCCCTTCAATAGAATTTCACTTTTGAAAAATGTGAGTTTTTTTAACTTTGCTATAAAATGAAAAATTGTGGATGGATTTTAATTATTTTTTCAGTGTATACACTTGAGTATGTTAGCTTTAAACTGGCAAAGTAAATTTTTGATCCAAACAGTATTAGTGGCGAAATCACGGGGCCTAACTTGGTCCGATTCACCCTGCCGTAAAAATTGATGAAGGGGTGAATCGGACCACCATTGTTTTTCGTATTTTACGTATTATTGACGTTTTTATTATGTATAATTAACTTTAAATATAATAATAATTCTTATAATTTAAGTAAATTAAAATAAAACTGAATTTTATAGCTTAAAAATACGAATTTCTAAAAGTGGTCAATTTTTGAGGGTGGGGGGGGTTACTCAGATAACTTATTTTATAGTGTTCTGGGTACTGATTATTGACGTTTTTATTACTTTTCACGAAATTTTATATAATATAAATAATTATTATATTAAGTAAAAATATAAAATATAAATTGAATTGAAAGATTATTATTACGATGACGATTAGAGCTAATTTTGCCGATGACGATGAGGATTAATTGAATTTACGATGACGATTAATTGAAAAAACTATTTAATTTATTTATACACTGTTTACTCTCTGTTTAAATACAATGTTTATTCATGATGATAAATTTAGTATATTTTATTGATTATTATTATATATATATATATATATATATATATATAGATAAGGGTGTAGACAGGGGTTCAACCTCCTGAAATTATTTAGCGATCAAAATTTTTTGATTCTTAAGTCTCATAATAATAAATAATAATAAATATAATAGTTAATCATGAAATGGAAAGTATTTATTAATGGAGAATGAGGAACAGTTTGTGGTACATATTGATTTCTTAGGTCAAGTGGCTTGTTCCTCATACATGTATAACTATTTAAGACAGGGACTTTAATGTAGGTTCCAAGTTTGCGATGATAGCAAATGGGCTACTTCAATAAGGAGTTTGAAGGAACCGAAAATATTTGATGATGGGGAGGGCGTAACCGGATGGGTTGAGCAGGTTCATTCCTTCTTAAATTCCATTGTTCGATGATTATTCATTCTTCTAAAACTAAATCTTCTTTCCTCATAATCCATGGTTCATCGTGCTTTTCTCTGGCATTCAGGCTAGAAGACAGTTTCCTATCGGTGTGGAGAAATTCTTCGTTCTCCTATCATCTCACTAATTTTCATTCAGCTAGAATCGTTGCAGGGATAACTCTTCGACGAGCAAAGCTGGCTTCATCAAAGAAGTGCGCTACCTCCTTGGTTCTACCTACTGGACAAAATCTTTCATCTCTGCAACTTCTGTAAAATCTGCCTTCTCCTCTTATTCGATCTGATCATTGTGTAGCTAATTCTCCAACTGAAAAGGCTAATCTCTTCGGCCCTCGCTCAACTATCTATTTCCTGTTCTTCAAATAAACCCCCTAGCATTTTTTTTAAAATAAAACTTATGAAATAAAAATATCAATATTCAACTATCCGAAAAAAGGAAGCCGCTTGATCTCTATCGCCTGTAGCTTTCAATTTATTCTATTAAGATTTTGAACTTTCAACTCACTTCTTAGATCAACTGGAACTCACCTCGATCGCCAGTACGGCTCTCGTTGCACGAAGGCTACTGCGATATTCATTCCTATCTAACCGATTTATGGGTTTTCCTCTTAGGAACTACGGGGAGATTGGGTGGTGGCTTGACATATCCAAAGCATTTGACAGAGTATGCACGCGTCATTACTCCTCCAAGCTCCTTTGAGTTTCCTCCTTCTCCTTTGCTTACTTATATCTAAGCTTTCTCAATAGCTCAATATCCGCTGTTGTTGATGGGCGACTTCTT
>JABUQX010019641.1:10000-15000 GCA_015478945.1 Trachelipus rathkii
ATATTATCTATATATATATATATTATTATTATTATTATTATTATTATTATTATTATTATTATTATTATTATTATTATTATTATTATTATTATTATTATTATTATTATTATTATTATTATTATTATATGATATATATTTATTAATATATATATATACATATTATTATTATTATTATATATATTATTATTATTATATATTATTATTATTATTATTATTATTATTATTATTATTAAAATATATTATTACATTATTACATATTACATATATATATTATATATTATTATATTATTATTAAATATTATACATATATATATTATTATTATTACATATATATATATATATATATAGTATATATTATTATTATTATTATTATTATATATTTTTATATTTCTATACTGTTTATAGCATTATTATATTATTTTTAAAAAAAATTTATTGTTATCTCATATAAAAAAAAAAATACTCTTCTAAAATTATTTGAAGTTTTTTTAAATTATTTAAGTTCATTTTGTCTATACAATTGAATTGGTGATAATCGTAAATAACTATCTAATATTGATAAAATGAAAATGCTATAAATATATTGATCTCTACATGAATGAAGTGAAATGAGTGCTATAATTTTTGTAGCGTTTTTTAAATTTTTATTGAAACTATAAACATATTGTACGAAAATCAATAAAAAAATATTAAAATAATTTGTTGGTAACATTTTTGTATAGGCTATTAAATGTTTATAGTTTCAATACAGTATTTATATTATTTGAAGTTAATAGAACTCTACAATTACCTGGATCAGTATGAGGACTATTTTTCAGCAACATTGAGCTATATAGGTTAGGACTAGATATATGGCAATGTTGGTCTCTATATGTTAAGACTAGATGTATGGCAGCATCGGCTTAATATTATCAGTGGCACCACAGGAATTAGAGAAGCCTCCTGACAGTAGAGCTAGTTTTAGGTTAAGTTTTTGTTGGGTTGATAGAGGTCTCTTTAACAAAAATAATCCAAAAAACCTTATTTTAGAAAAATCAATATTTTCTCAAGTTGAAGAATGATAGCTACTACATATGTGGTAGCTATTTCATTTGTGTAGTTTTAAATAGAACCAAATAAACATTACTGTACTGATAAACTCTGCACATCTGCACAAATACTGCCATACGGTATGTTTATATCCTGTCCCAATCAAAAATATGTATGGTTGCCATTTGCTTTGAATAGCTCATCTGGGGTTTAAATATAGTAACATTGAATTATATACGTATATACCTATATTGGTTAACCTGCATTTTTTTTCTGTTTACTTACAGTTATGCTGACCATGGGTAATTTTTAGTTTCTGAAGCCAACATAGATTTATTTTACTCTCCATAGTTAAAAAATTATGAAACAAACGTAATTGTAAATGCACTAGGAAAAAGCCTAGCGAACTTTGAATACTACTCTTTGTACAGTAAAAATAGCAACTAAAAATTTAACTATCATATAAAAATTAGGCTAATATTCATACTCCATTCATGAAATTATGCCATATATATATACACAATATACACAATATATTATATATATATATATATATATATATATAATATATTAGATATATATATATACTATATATATATATATATAATATATTATATAATATATATTATATATATATATTATTATATATATATATATATATATTATATATATATATATATAAATATGTATATATATATATATTATATATATATATATATATATATATATATATATATATACCGTATACCAAAATTTTCGTCCGATACCGATACCGATACAAGTACTCACAATTTTTTCGCTACCGATACCGAAATTTTTGCTGATACCCGATACCGATACCGATACTTTTACTCCTATAAATATATGGCCTAATATATATATATATATATAATAATATATTATATATAGTTATATATATATTTATATATAATATATTATATAATTATATATATTATAATATAATATATATAGATATATTATATATATATATATATATATATATATATATATATATATATATATATATATATATATATATCGAAGCACTGGTTAATGAAACCATACTATTCTCCACACTGTAGCCGTGCCCAGGCCATAACCTGCTCGCGCATTAAGATTCATCACGTTTTATTAAAAAAAATAAAATATTTTAAAAAATTGTATATATATATATATATATATATATTATATATATAAGTTAATTTTAATTAAAAAATTAAATTTATAAATATAATTTTTTTTTTTTTTTTTTTTTTTTTTTCTATTTAATATTTTTTTATATAAAATTTAAATTTTATATTTATAATATTAAATATTATTTAAAAAATAATATATATATATATTATATAATATATATATATATTATATAGTAATATATATATATTATAGCCGTACGCTATTTTTGTATTTGTGCTTACGAAACGTAAGAAATGCTCGAGGTTGCGTTCGTTTTTGTCAAACTTACCGAAAAATCGCAACAAATTCTCACCAAACGTAAGGAATTTCCTTAATTCTGTAAAGTTGCTATTTCCCGTGCTTTCCGAACTTAAACACGTTCTTACGAAAAAATGTAAACAAGCAAGAAGGCGGCTTGGTGTCTGAATTGGTGAATGTTTCATTCAATAAATCATCTTTATTAAATCTAATTCTTCCAAATGGATAAACTCCATCACAAATAGTTGATCCATTATTTGTAATATAAACCATTTTAATTTTTTTATTTCTGTTTATTCCAAAACCACGTGCTCCATCACAACAGCTGATTCTAATTGTTTAAAAACAAAAGTAAACCAAGCAAGAAATCGCGGTTGTTTAAACACAGGGTTCACACTGAAATTTTAAATTTGAATTCCCTGACTATCCCTGACCAAATTCGCAAATTTTCCCTGACCAGCGTGTTCGTTATGTTTGGCGTATAAAAGTATCTATTAATTCATTTATTGCAGGCCTATTTACTCAGAAAAAAAAAAACAACTCCAATCATACATTAAATTATTGAAAAATTTACTTTAAAAATTGTTCATCATCATGGATAAATTTAAAAAAAAAAAAAAAAATTTGCAATCGATCTATACCTTCTCCATAGCCGTCCAACACACTTTTTTTATTTTTTCCAAAAGCAAGCAGTTTTATTTATACAAAAGTTAAATAAATTTAAAGCTTACATTAATAGCCTAGGTGAATAACGTCCACTGTGATCACAAAAGTTCTAAATGGGGAGATTTAAGTTAACTTTTTCTTCTCAATCATCTGAATTTTTGATTTTATAGCGTCTTCTTCTGTCAAAGCTTTGTTTTAACATCTTTTTCTGCTCTTCAAGTTTATTGATCTGTATGAATAATTGAATAATTTTCTTTTTTTCTTTGAGATGTTCTTCATATCTCTTATAGGGGCAGCTCTTACATTTGTCAACATTTTTTTGAGTGATAGGAACTTTATGAATACTTCATGAGATCTTATAGCATTGTGCACTGTTCTTTGAGAAATCAGACTATGTTCTTTCAGATTCTTTACTAAAATTGCTTTATTTACAGAAAACCCTCCTTCCACTGTCGCATTTCCATGCGAAAATATCAGTTCCTAATTTAATAATTTGCCACAATTCCACATAACATTGATTCCCAGGTACTATAGAAAAAAAACTAATCAAGTCTCTTAGAAAGACAATCACCTTTTGAATTTTATTCAAGGTAGATGAGCTTTAAAACTTGCAAAGTAGAGGTGTATTTGTTGACTTTTTGCTTTATTCAGCAAACAGGAATCTGTGATTCGGTTATTGGTGTACAATGCCTCTAGCAATAAAGCAAATCTTTGTTTCCCTTGTTCTGGCTGAGGAAAAATTATACTAGGATCCAATGATTAAGAGCCCTTGGACAGGCTTATACTTCAGAGGACATCTTTCTAATATCTTTTCTGTCATTTTGAATTAGCACAGTCTTGCATTCAAGTTTGAATTTTAGGATATTACTTTCATTCGAAGTGACTTCTTTGAGAAGTTTTTTTTGTTTGAAATCCAAGATTAATACCTTTTACATCACGCAAATTGTCTTTGTCATGTAAATCTAATACAAAAAACTTAGTTGTTGTAGCAGGCATTTTACTGGATTTAAGAAATCTTTCCATAATATTTAGTACGAGACATTGCAAATCTGTGAACAGGAATGGACCAAGTGGGTCTGACATTTGGAACTTTCGCAAAAATGATTCACGTTCTAAGGAAAGCATTTAAAAAAAAGCCTGTTTGCATTTTAGAAATACATCTTTGGTTTGAAAACATTTTGTAATGGTTTGGTGTTGAGAGATTTTCGGCTGTCAATAAATATCTTCATAGCATCATAAATACTTAAAACTCTCAAAAGTATAAATCCCTAAAAGAAAAGATATAAACAGATTAAGTCATACAGTCTAAAACACATTCATATACCAATCACCTTCAATCGGAATAATGAACTTGGAACCACCTCTACGGACAGAATAGGAAGAATAGTAGGTAATAGTGAACTAAAAATAGAAAGAAACAGGATATAAGTAGATTTATGGGATGTCGTTCCTCGCCCATCCTTTTCATTAACTTATCAATACAATTCTCATTCCACCAATTATACAGTAAGGAAAAAAAATATATCAAAAATATGTAACTTGGTCCATGGATCATTCTTCATTCGTTTGAAATTTTAAAATTTCCCTGACTTTTAAATTTTCCTGACTTTCAGCATATCTTAAAACGCTTCCCTGACCTTCCCTGACTGATTTTTTTCCCTGACTTTCCAGAAAGTGTAAACCCTGAAACAGGAAATTACTACTAAAACTGTGTGAGCATTTCTTATCGAGCGTAAGCACAAATGACATAACAAAAACGAAAACGGTCTAAATTAAAAGCAAAGAAAATACTAAAATTCATTCTATCGCAAACGCTTCTTATTATTACAATTATGATTAAAGGATATAGAACTAAAGAAATTAGTCCCATG
>JABUQX010019641.1:25000-30000 GCA_015478945.1 Trachelipus rathkii
TTACTTTAATTATTTAATATATAAAACAAAAACACAATTACTTCAATGATTATATTATCAATGTCACCTTAGAATTAATAATAATTATAATATATTAAAATATTATTCTGCTTTGAATACGAGGAATATTATATAAATCAGGAAGTATTAAAAAAACTAACGTAAATTAAATATGTGAAATTAATTAATTTCAAAATAAGCTAAAATAATTAATTAAGTGTATGGAATAATTTAAATAAATAATAGAATTATGATAGGAGAGATTGAATAAGTAAGTTACAATTATTACCTGATATATGGCAAATTATAATATAATGGAGGATATAATAATTAATAAATAAGGAAGAGTCAGAGTAAATGTCAGTTAATAATTTGTGTCGAATTCGTATGGTGGCAGGTAGGCATTTTTTGGAGATGGACCCCCATTTAAGTAGGAGCGTAGGTAATGATGTAAAGGTGAGAAAAAAGTTGAAAGAAATGGTCAATCTGGCCAAAGGATAGAGGAAATTAACTTGACTAGAAAATGAACCAAGACGGAGTGCGGTTGGTGAATTGAAGTGGCTTTTGAAGTGTGTGTGAACAAAGCCGTTTATGGAGGATAGTGTTCCCGAGGGATTGGAGGAGAAGCCAGTAATCATTTCCCCTTATGTAAGGGTTAAGGGGGATAAGAAGTAACTGTAGGAATTACAGGAATTAGTTTATTGACGTGTTGTAGGAATGAATATATGATGTATTTATTGGTCGAAAGATCTGCCGAACGAGGTGAGATCAGCTGATAGGGAACAAGGATGTTTTAGGCAGAGAAGTTAAGTGGTAAAGGATTGTGTGGGATCAAATCTTTACTTGTAACAATATTGCAAATGATAGAAAAGAAGAACGAACTGTATTTAGGGTTTTATGGATTTGAAAAAAGGCGTATGATAGGATTAAAGGGAAGCTCTATGGCAGGTGTTAGTGACATATGGTGTCTGGCGTAATCTTCTGAATGGAACCAAATGCATGTAGACGATAGTGAAGCATGTGTAAGAATAAATGGAGTCAAAATTGATTGGTTTAAATAATTAATAGCAGAGTGAAGCAGTGATGTGTTATGTCCTTGGTTATTTGATTTGAATATGGATGGGGTTTATGAAGAAATTAGAGGTGGAGTGGCAGGTGATGGTGTTAGAATGATGGAGAATGAAAGAGAGTGGATTGTGCCCCTACCTATTATATGAGGATGATTTGGTTTTGTGTAGAGAATCTGAAGAGAGATTTGGCAGGGTCGGTAAAAGGAGGGGTTTGAAAGTAAACCGTAGATAGAGTAAGGTTATGGTTTGGAGTGAGGACAGTCGAGGCAAGTGAGGTTTTTAAGATGGTGAATGATGGAGGACAGTATCTGAGTTATAATATTTAGGATATATGTTTGGAATGAAAAGGGGAACGGACATGTGCAGAGTGTAGTAGAAGTGTGAAGGCAGGAATTTGGCATGGTGCTAATTAAATCCTTGGTGGATATAAAAGGACTAAGTCTTGAGTGCTCTAGGGTCTTACATGAGGGTATGTTGTTACCTGTGTTAATGTACAGTACTGAGACTATGGTCTGGGATAAGAGATATAGATCTAAGTACAGAGTGTTCAATGGACATCTTAAAGGGCCGTGTTAGGGTGAGAAGAAATTATAAAATGAGAATGAGAGGTCTGTGGTGTGAAGAAAGGGGCAGATGAAAGAATAAATGAATAGTTACGTTGAGAAGGTTTGGTCATGTGGAAAAGATGGATGATATTCGGTTGGCTAATCGGATGTATAGTGGTGAGTGTGGTGAGTGTGAATCGACCGGCTGGGAGACCGAAGAAAATTTTGGTTGAGTCAGTAAAGGAATGCCTGGAGGAGAGAATGTGAGTTTGGGCAGAGGCGCGAGGAGAAATGTGCATAATAGTAAGTGAATGGCGGTGTCTTTGTGAGGGGTATTGATGTGGCCACTTGGCCAGGCATATACACACATTGACGGATGCCTTAGAGAGGTTCGTCGGGGTCCGTGAAGCTCTAGGGTGGATTTTCTGACTGCGAACGAATTCTCACTAAAATGTATAAAGGGGGGGGGGTAAGGCTGGGCTTTTCTTTTCGACTTGCGGTCATATTCTTCTACTACGGTTTTCTGTTTCCGGTGCATGTTACCACTTTCGACAGTCTTGCGGAGAGAAGGTAGGTGATGATGATGATGATGATATATATTCTTAATCTTAACCTCCCCCCACCTCCGAAGAAATTTCTGGCTATTATATATATATATATATATATAATATATATTATATAATATAATATATTATATTTTATATATATATATATATATAATAATATATATATATATATAAATTTCTTCTCTTCTTCTTCTTCTCTTCTTCTTTTTTCTTCTTCTTCTTCTCTTCTTCTTCTTCTGTTCTGTTCGCCTTAACCTATAAATAGCTTGATGTTCACCGCAATAGAACCATCTTACGAATAACGTTTAAGAATAACTGTAATAAATAGTTTGATGTTTACCGCATAGAAATATCTGTTCTAAGACGGTGATCAAATCGATCACACTGAATAACTGTAGTTAATAGCTTTGCTGTTTACCGCATAGAGCATATCTGTTCTAAGACGGTGATCTAATCGATCACACTGAGCAACTGTAATAAATAGCTTTGATGTTCACCGCATATAACATATCTGTTCTAAGACGGTGATCTAATCGATCACACTGAATAACTGTAATAAATAGGTTTAATGTTCTTCTTCTTCTTTAACATCAAACCCTAATCTGTTTCCTCCTACTGTCTCTATCGTTGATTTATCTCCTAACTCTTTTGATTATCCTAAATTCTTCAACTATCGAAACTCGAAAACAGAACACATTCTATCTTTATCTTCTTTTCATGAAATCACCATTTTAGGTGATTTCAATTTTCACCACAGTCAATTACTTTCTACTAGTTCTCAAAAAAGCCTGCGAATTTGCCTTAAATTTCTCTATCCAAAATGACTTGTATATCTCATCGTTTTGGAGGTGAACCCAACAATTCTTCACCTTTTCTTAACTTCCATTGATTCTCCTGTTACTGTTATCTTCTTCCACTTTTGGATTCCCCAATCACTTTTTTATCTCTGCATCCTCTACCGAGGGGGAAACGTTTTTGCATTTTTGTTCAAAAATGACCTTACATGCGTACGTATTTTCGGTCGCACTTTCGGTCACTTTGGTGATCGCATAACTGATCGAACTTGCGGTCGAACTTCTTTGATTTCCTTTTAATGATTACTGCTTCGGTGGGGTGGTTCCATTGGATTTTTTTTTCGGGGGGGGGGGCCAGACAAAAATCGTTTCTTGTTATATATATATATATATTATTATATATATATATATATATATATATATCTTTATATATATTATAATATATATATATATATATTTATATAATATATATATATATATATATATATAATATATATATAATATATAATATATATTATATATATAATATATATATATATAATATATATATATATATATATAATATTATTATATTAATTAATATATATTATATATATACTAAAAGTGGAAGGACCAATATTAAATTTCTAAGAAAAACTGGGAACATAATTTAATATATATTACTAAGGTCGAAGAGTGAGAAAATCCAGATAACTCTTTAGTTTTTTATGTATTATTTTCGATGTACGTAGAGGAAGTCAAGTCCAGTAAGTCTTTCATCTCCATAGTAATTTTTCAAGTAGTTTTTCAGAAGTCTTAATGTTGAAAAAGTTTCTACTGTAGCAGTAGACGCCACGGTAAATTGCTAGTACTTTGCAATAAGATGTAAATTTTGTAAATTGTGACTGCGAAACACGAAGCTAGTTCGTCTAGTGTGTTTTGGACGATCTGTGCTGTGATGCCAATTCAACTTCCATAAATTCATTCTGCTTTTACTAATCCTCAATTGGGATTTCGAGATCTTCCTTGTAAAATGTTACATCTTTTAATTCTTCTCATATGGCATATTACACTTGTTTCGGTATGACAAATTGCAAAGGAAGATAATTTCTTTAATGATTTAAAACCTCTCTCCTTTGCCGATATTAAATCATCCAAAATGGTATAAAAATGGATGTGCGGAATAAGTCTGTGGGTAGGAAGTAGGAAGTTGGGTCTGTATTTTTGGACCTTGTTTAATTCTTGGTACAGCAATTTAAATACCAAGCTCAATTCAGATGCACTTACACATTCTTCAAATATACTGAAATTCCTAATGTTGCATTTTCAATCTGATGGCTTCAAGTTTAGTTTAAGCTAAAGGTCACTATATGCACTCACCAAATCATTAACGTTTGTCTTCAATCGTTTTGAAAGATTATATGTTATATTTTAATAGTCTGTTTAAACAAAAAGAGAAACCAGAAAGATGCTCTATAAACATTGTTTAAACTAAGGTAGCTTTTTCTGACTATTTCCAACTTCAGCATTTTGTTTTGTTCTGAAAGGTTTTTTTGGTTTCGATGAGTCGATCATTTTCGTAAAAAGATTCCAGCCGTAATCACTATTGATCTTTTCGCAAACTTTTTCAATCTCTTTTTGCTACTCTTAGGAATAAGTTCTTCTATTTTTTCTAAAAGAACTTTTGTCCTCCTAGCACTTACAATAAAAACTGTACAAGCATTCTGATATTATTCCAATGTCACTTAATTTTCTGAACTTTAGAAGCGCCTGTAAGGCATAAATTTAAGGACAATACAAAAAGCAGCGAGTATATAATAGCTTTGTGACATTTTTTCCTTTATTACTTCTGACACTACTGAATCACCACTCATTGCTGCTGCACCGTCATACCCTTGTCCTCTTGGATTATTTGTATTCAAACCAAGTTAGTTACTTTTTTTAATTTTGCAAGACTTATTCCTGTCAAATCATTTGCTGAAACGAAACACAAAATCTTCTTTGACGGTAGAGTATCAATATCAAACGTAACGCATACACAACGAA
>JABUQX010019641.1:35000-42086 GCA_015478945.1 Trachelipus rathkii
TATAATATATATAATATTATTATATATATAATATATATATAATTATATTTATACTCTATATATATATATAATATATATTAAGAAGTAAACTCAACATCATTATTGTAAAGTCCGGTTCCGGCCGGTACTTACCGGAACTTTCCGCTTTTTCAAATATCCTTTCTTAAAAAAAAATCAAGTAATTATGTTCCAGCATTTACTGCAAGTTATGTATTATGCATAAAAATAATATAGAAATTTTGATCAGCGATATTATGACGTAATAAATTCACGAAAAGGGAAGGAATTTTTCGTTAAGTTCAAAGCGATTATGTGAAGGTAGTGTTCGGGATAACCCAAAATCAACCTCTTGTTATGGGTTATTATGGGAACCAGTGTGAAGAAATTCATGGGAGGGTTGTAATGATGATGTTATCAAAATTTTGAGTACCATGGACTGCAAAAAAAATTTACTGTCCATAGTTATAGTAGTTAATAGACTAGTAGTATACAATTTCTCACTGCGAATTAGAGAATGGTTTATTCACAATTCAACAATGTATTTCTTTTCCTCAAAGTTAAAATATAATTTTTACAGTTTTTCTTAAGCATGAGAGTGTAAGACGTCATCGTGTTGTCATTTGGTGCTTACGTTCGATAAGAAATGCTTATTGCTTACCCAGTTTTAGCAGGAATTTTGTGCATAAACGATCGCGATTTCTCATACAAGTTACTTTTGTTTACAATTAATTGGAATCAGCTGTTGTGATGGAGCACGTGGTTTTGGAAATAAACAGAAATAAAAAATAACAAATGATTATTTTAATTGATCAACTATTTTTATAGAGTTTATCGATTTAGAAGAAATTGGTTTTAAAGCTAATTTTATTGAATGAAACATTCATCAATTCATAAATCAAAATTTTTCACATTTTTTTTTTATATCGTAATTAGTAGAAAAAATTCCTCCTGAATATTATGGGTTCTTTTTAAAAATTCTAAATAGCTTTTTAGATACAGGATATTTTATTTAGAGAGGTGTCGAGCTAAAAAATTTCAATTCCAGTCAAAATTGCAATTCCAGGTTTATGATAAAGAAATGTTTTATTTGTAATTATAGAAAATCTAATTTTTTTTTCATATTCTCAACCTCGAGCTCATTCTTCGGATTTTACTCAGTCCAATAAATATAGCCGGAGTCGGAGCCGGAACCGGAGCTGGAGCCGGAGCCGGAGCCAGAGCCGGAGCCGGAGCCGGAGCCGGAGCCAATATTTTTTTTCATGAATAATTTTTTTAGATACAAATTATTGGCAGAAGATGTGGCTGAACAATTTATCTGTTAGCGAATTCCTTAAGTCCGATCCCGGATCCGGATCCGGGATCCGAAGTCAGAGCCGGAGTCGAAGTCGCAGCCTGGAGCCCGGAGTCCCGAGTATCGAATTTTTCGACCGAATGTTTTTTTTGAAGAACTGCCTGAAGCAATTTTCAAAATAGTGCAGAAACCTTATTCGGATCCGGAGCTGAAGCCGAAGTTGGAGCTGAAGCCGAAGCCGAAGCCGGAGCCGGAGCCGGAGCCGGAGCCGGAAGCCGGAGCCGGAGCCGGAGCCGGAGCCGATCCTGGTATGATTTTATTTCTAAAATATATTTTTAAGCGTAGAAAAAATTTAATGCCAGAATACGTACTGAACAATTTTCAAATAGTACATAAACCTTAATCAGAGTCCGAGCCGAAGGTGGAAGTCGAGCCGGAGCCTGGAGCCGGAGCCGGAGCCTGGTAGAAATTTTTTTTAAAAAATATTTTTTTAGGTTAAAAATTTAATGCCAGGAGACATACTGAACAATTTTCCAAATAGTGCAGGAAAATCCTTAGTCGGATTCGGATCCGGAGTCGGATCCGGAGTCGAAGTGGAGCCGGTCCACGAGCCGGTGCCGTAGTTTGGATTTTTTTTCGAAAAGCTATTTTTTTAGGTGAAAAAATTTATTGCCAGAAAGCGTGCCGAACATTTTTTAAATAGTGCAGAAACGCTTAGTTGGATCCGGATCCGGGATCGGACGGATTCTGGGGATAAATTTTTTTTAAGAAAAATTTTCTGTTAGATGAAAAATTGTTGCCAGAAGACGTGCTGAACCGGTTTCAAATAGTGCAGAATCTTAGTCGGGATCCGGATCGGAGTCGGAGCCGAGTCGAAGTCGAAGCCAGAGTCAGAGTCGCGGTGCAATAGTATAAATGTTTTTTCAGAAGAATATTTTTTTTTAGATTGAAAAATAGTGTTGTCAGAAGTCGTGTAAACAATTTTCAAATAGTGCAGAAACTTAGTCAGATCCGGAGTCGAAGCTGAGTCGGAGCGGAGCCGGAGCCGGAGTCCGAGCCGGGTATGAACTTGTTTTTTTCAAAAATATCTTTTTGGTGAAAAATCAATGGGCACGTGCTGAAACATTTTCAAATAATGCAGAAACCTTAATCAGGTCCGGATCCGGATCCGGATCCGGATGAGAAGATCCTGGGTATAAATTATTTCAAGAAATAATTTTCTTAGAAGAAAAATTTATTGCAAAAGACTTCTGAACAATTTTCCAAATAGTGCAGAAATCCTAGTCCGGAATCGGATTTGGAGTCGGAGCCGGATGCTGGTTCAAAGTTGGAGATGGATTCGAACCAAAAATCACTGATTGACCAGTACCAAAAATATTTTTTTAGGTGGAAATTTTATTGATAGGACAGAAGATGTGCTGAACCTTTTCAAATAGTTCGAACCCTATCGAATCCGTATCCGAGCCGGAGCCGGCAAGCTCGGATCCTGGGTATGTTTTTAAAACAAATATATTTTTACGTGAAAACTTTGCCAGAAGACGTAATAACAATTTTTCCAAATAGTTCAGAAACCTAGTCAGAATCCTGTGCAAGTGGAGTCGGAGCTGGAGTCAGGGCCGGAGCTGGAGTCAGAGCCGCAGCCTAGGTATGAATTTTTTTCAAAACAAATATTTTTTTAGGAGAAATTATTGAATGCCAAAAAACGTACTGAACAAATTTCAACATAGTGCAGAAAACCTTAGTCGATCCGGATCTGGATTCAGATTCGAGCTTATCCTTGGATAAATTTTTTCAGAGATAATTTTCTTAGAATGATGAACTTTATTCCAGAATACTTGGTGACACAATTTTCAAAATTAGTGCAGAATCCCTTAATCGATCCGATTTGGAGTCGGAGCCGGAGCCGGAGCCGCAAGGTTTTAGGTCGAGGACAGTTGTTTTTTCGAACAAAAATTTTTTGTGAAAAATTTATTGATAGAAGAATGCTGAACAATTTTCAAATAGTGCAAGAAACCTTAGTTCAGCTCCGAAGCCGAACTTCGGAGCGTTTGTCTGGAGCTGAGCCGGAAGCCGAGCCGGATCCTGGTATTAATTTCTTTCAAAAAAATATCTTTTTAGGCGAAAATGTATTGCCAGAAGACTTGTTGAACAATTTTTCAATTAGTACAGAACCTTAGTCGGCTCCGGCAGCCGGATCCGGAGCCGAGCCGGAGCCAACCCGGAGCCGGGTCCTAGGTATGAATTTTTTTTAAGAATATTTTTTAGGTAAAATTTATTGAAAGAAGAGTTTCCGCTCAACAATTTTCAATTATAGGTCGCACCGAGATACATCCTTAGATAGGATATTTCTCGTGAGAATCCAAGATGAAGGCAGTAATCCAGGAGTCGGATCCAGCGAGATTACCGCATCTGCGTAGAAATACTTACCTTTCGCAGAGACATACTTTTCCTTAGTTGCACAAAAGTGTAATCCATGCACAGGTTGCCTGCAAGTATAGTATCTTGGCATGACTAAATTTGCTAAATAAGGTTCACCATTAATTACATTAGTCGGCATCAATTACTCGCGATAGAAGACCGTCGAACCGGACCGGAGTTCAGGAGCCTGAGAATCCCACATGTATTAATATATTTTTCAGAGAAATTAATAATTTCTAGATGGAACACTTCAGTGTCGCCCCGAGATTGCTGAAACGCGAATTGGCAACTAGTCCGAGGATCCGGCTCCCATAACCTTAGCTGAGTCCGTTGATACCACGGGTACGAAAACGTGACTCGTATATTCTGCGAGAGCATGATATTATTTTGTTCCTGATAAAATAATATATGGTTTCTGTCGTGTAGAAAAGTTTAATTTGTGCCAGTATGACTGCTATAAACAATTTTTCAAATAGAAAAGAAGACCAATAAGTTCGGATATCCTACCCAGGATCCCGCTCCGGCTCCGCGGCGCGAGATGCCTCCGTGAGAGCCGCAACGAGTTCGACGGTGAGTAGAATCGAGCGGAATCCGAGTGTGGCTATCGTGAGCTAATGGGATAATGTTCTAACAAAATGTGAGAAATATTTTGTTGTTTATCGCTAGCACTGACCCAACGCCGGAAAACATTTCATATTGCGACTTAAGTATATTGTACTTTCGAGGGGGACTTAATATGACAATTGTCTGATGCAACTCAGAGATAGACAAATATACAATACCATGCTAGTCGGAGTGGAGCCGGAGCCGAGAAAATAATTATATTTTCTTTGGGTTGTAAATCAGAAATATATCAAGCTGAATTGATTCAATGAAAAGATATATATATAATATAATATATATATATATATATATATATATATTATATATATAATATATTATATAATATATAATATATCTACTATTACTATAATATATATATATATATATATATATATAATATATATATAACGTATGGATGGGTCTGAAAGAATCAGAGGTGGGGTAAGGTAGCAAGGGATGGTGTTAGAGTAATGGAATGAAAGATTGGAGGGTGCTACCTATTATATGCGGATGAATTTAGTTTAGTGTGGCGAATCTGAATAGCTTGAGAAGACTGGCAGGAAGAGAAATCGCAAATGCGTAAAACAGGTATTAATAAAGCATGCGTGAAATAGAAAAAGGTTATGGTTTTGAGTAAGGATAGTTCTCTGTGTAAATTATGTTAGATGGGAATATTTGTATAAATGTCTGATTGAAATATTACTTATATTTGTGGATGAAAAGGAAATGGATGGTGCAGAATGTAGTATGAAAGTTGTGATGGAAGGAGATGGCTGTGCAATTAATCCTTAGGCTGAGCAAAGGGAAATAAGTTCTGAGAGTGCTAGGGTCTTACATGACGGTTGCTATACCTTTGTGGCCAAGGATAGTAGGAGAGCTGGCTGAAAAAGAGCTACATATATAAAGTAATAGATAAATGACTTCTTTGCGGGGCTACACGCATTTTTGAATGGTTCCCCCTGAGATACAGGAGCAACAACACAGTCAAGCCCACGCCGACATGGGCACAAGATGCTTTTTGCGATAAATTGCAATAATAAAATGAAGAAAATTTCCTCGCGCCACGAATCAAGCCATTGACAACTGCGTCGCCGTTAGACAATGTACAGGAGGCTCTGCCGAGTCCGGTCTCCACCCCGAAAAAGAGGCATCATAGAACAATTTTCAAGCTCTGCTTCGATATAACTGTGGAGCTCGGTACTAATTAGAATCCTTACAAGGGTATTTGAGACGACTACTGGGCTACCAGCATTCGCTAGTTTTGCTCTTGTTACAGGAGCAACAACAAAGTCAGGCCACGCCGACATGGGAAAATCATTGTTGCGATAATTTGCAATAATAAGACGAAAAAAATTTCACTCGCGCCAGGACTCGAACCGGTCCAACAGACACGTCACGTTAGATAATGTCAGAAGTTTCCACCACTAGTCGATCCGACACACAAAAAAAAAATGATAAATATGGCCAGTTTTCATGTTTCTTGCTCCGATATCACTGCTTGAAACTCGAATACTTATTTAAATCATAGAAGGGTGCTTGGACCCCTGTGGGGGTACACGGCATTCTTCTGGGTGCTCCTGGTTACAGACACAGACAAAGTCAAGGAAACGTACATGGCACAACAATCTTGCGAACAAATTTGCAATAATAAGTCGAAAAAAAAATCACTCGAAACAGGACTCGAACCATCGACAACAGCGTGCCGTTAGACAATGTACAGGAGGCTCTACTACTATTGCGATCCGCCTCCCAGAAAAAGAACATCTCCGAAGTTTTCAAATTTCTTGCTCAATATCACTGCTTTGAAACTCGATATTATTCAAATCCATAGAAAGGTTTGCTGGGGCTAAACTGCATTCTGCTAGTTTGCCTCCCGTGTACAGAGCAACTCACCAAAGTCAGGCACGCCAATATGCACAACATGCTTGTTGCGAAATTTGCATTAAAAGGACGAAAGAAAAATTTCACTCGCGCAGGACTCGAACCATCGACACAGCGTCTCTGTTAGACAATGTACAAGAGTTTAAACCACTATCCGACAACCCAGAAAAAAGGTATTTCGTTACAGTTTTTTAGTTTTCTGCTTCGATTTCACTGCTTTGAAACTCAATACTTATTAAAATCCACAGAAGGATGGAGTCCCTGCTGTGGCTACACGACATTCTTCAAGGGTTCTAATGGGTAACAGGACCAACCGACCAAGTCAAGGAACACAGACGCACAACATGCTCTTACGACCAATTGCAATAAGACGAAAATATAATTCGCTCCGTGCCAGGATCGAATAATCGACAACAGCGTCGCCCGTAGACAATGTCCAGGAAGCTCTACATAATTCGAAGTCCGCCCCAAAGAAAAGAACGCATCTCGGAAGTTTTCAATCTCCTGTTCGATATCACTGCTTGAAACTCGACACTTAACTTAAATTCAAAGAAGGGTGATTGAAACCCCTGCTGGGGCAGCATTCTTCTGGGGTGCTCCGGGTTACAGGAGCAACCGACAAAAGGAACACCGACATGCGCACAAGATGCTTGTTGAGACAAATCTGCAATAATAGGACGAAAAAAAATCACTTCGCCGACGGAATCGAACCACCGACAATGCGTCGCCGTTGACACATGTAGAGTGGTTCTACCTAGTCGATCCACTCCCCAGAAAAATAAGGCATCTCAAATTTCAAATCTCCTCTCGGTATCACTGCTTGAAACTTCGATACTTCATTAAATCCACAGAAGGATGGTTGGAACCTGCTGGGCTACATGGCATTTTGATGA
>JABUQX010019642.1:0-36014 GCA_015478945.1 Trachelipus rathkii
AACAGGACTCTTCTAGATCTGCTAACAATATCTATCTTTTGCTTCGAATCACCTAATTGCAAGAGATATCCAAACAATTTTACTACACTCTTAATTACAACCACACATCATAGTACATTACTCATATATATTTTAATTTATTATACAACTTTAAGCTAGCGGTCTTATTGCAGTATTTATACTACATATCTAAAATTTAATAGCAATATACTTAACAGAACGAGGTAGACAGGTGATTAATAAACAACTGATTGAGATTAATCGTTCACTTGAGAAGTTAGTCTGAACTCGTTTAAAATCATGTATTCTTAGAGAATCAATCATTTTATAGGAAGTTAAGTATCAGGAAATATGCAGTCAAGTCGGATAAGACATGGCTCCGAGTAGGACTGTCGGTACTCAAAAAGTCGCAACAATTGACGGTTATTTAGGTTTATGACCTCACCCAGAAGTGAGGTAATTTTCTTTAACCTTATTAACCTACACAATATCCATTTTATATATAATCATTATAAATTATTATATAAGCAAAATATTAGCTGACGCGTGAGTTTTTTTCCTAGTATTACGTCTATATAAAATATCTTACAGAACGAAGAAAGTAACATAGGAGATGAAAACACTTAAAATTGATAAATAACGCCTTGAAAGGAGTGCACTGAGGTAATTACGATATTTTGATAAGAGTCACTGTTTATCTTAGAGATATTCACTAAATTCATTTTATTGAGGGTTAGTAAATGAATTAGCTTTCACAGTATCTGAGTATAGATATATATAGCGTTCGAGTAATATCGGTCGTCTATACGAGTCGCAATCACAATGCGTTATAATGGTGCGAAGCCACGAGGTATGATACAATTTATTCTTATAACCATTATTTATATATATATATATATTCCTACAACGATTTATGTATAAATATTTAAATATTATAAAATATAACAAATTTAAGCTGCCAGGTCTATGCAGTATTTATCAAAATCTACTAATCTACATATAAATAACGAGATATAGGACATAAGAGAGTGAAATACCATTGAATTAATCATATAGCTAATTGAGGGGCTGCGGGAGCGTTATGTAAAAAAGCTTGTTCTTATTAAAATAATAAGTAACTCTGTAAATAACTATTTTGAGTAGGAGTTATAATAGTAGGATATAAATAGACTCAAGTTATGGTAATATATAATAATAATATTACTATATACTATAATAATAATATATAATAGAGGTATTAAGAAGATTATCAGGTTACTTCAACAGATTACTGAGAGCACGTCTAATAGCTGCTGATTGTGTTATCGAAATCCACAACTAAATTGGAGAGTAATAGGTAATTTCTGCTTTATCTTCAATACCAAAAACAAGATTTCTCAAACCAAATATTATATATCAAATTTTAGGGAAAGAAGCAAAAAAGCTAATAATATTACATCAATATAAAAAAACCCTAAAAGTCAATACTATAAATGGCTAGAACCAAGGAAGTACTCATGGTGACAAAACCCCTGAAAGAACTCATATCAACTTCTATAAAAATGATATTGAAACATTAGCGTGGGCTGCGTGCTCCGGTGCGATGAGCAAATACTATTTCATAATGAAAATAAATATTATAGAGAAAAGATATAGAGAAAAGGAATACAGTCTAGAAGAACAAAAAAAAAAGTGTAATCCATATTCACAAAAGATATGTACCTAAACTCACTAATACGCAAGCGTTGCGTTTGTATCACAGGAATATAACCCCAGAGTATCCTAACCAATATATTTCTTTAACCTTAACCATATAACAGTATCTTATTATTATTAATACAAATAATTAAAGAATGCATCTAATAATCCTAATTCGTGTATTATATTTACATCTATTTATAATCAAAAGACCAATAAAGTAAGAAAACCCTATTGAATATCACTATTAATTATGAGAAACGTGTGTGTGCTATATATATATATCGTATTAATAAAAATCTGATTCTTTATAAATGAAACCTTAAAATTTTTTCGTATTATGAAAGTATGAATAGCTCATAGTATATCGTATAGATAGCTGTTTCGACAGTATCGCTGCGCGCGTATACAATCGCAACTATTGGGGACATTAGAAGTAGAGAAACAATATTTCACACCCAGAGAGCCACAGACTAAATATCTATACCAGTGTATACCCTACCTAACAATAAGGCACACAATAATTTATATTTATTATATGGGATCACAAATCTGGGGAGGACCTTGGGAAATGAAAGATTCAACTTCTGTCATTTATTAAACATAAAAAAAAAAACTTTACAGACAAAAAAAAAGAATAGGACATGAAGGTGAGATGGTGAAAACCTATGAAAGCAACTTATATGGGAGCCTGAAGGAGAAGGATCGGTAGTTTAACAAATGAGAATGCTAGTAAACTTGACAAGCCTAATTTACTCTTTTGGTATATCAATGATTGCGATGATAGATTGATAGCTCCCAGTCTAAGAATCATATACCGAGGAGTCGATGCATAATATAAAGGTTTCATCAACAGAGCAAATCACTGCTGTATGGTACGCATAAAGCCGATTGAGGATACAAATTTTTTTATATACCATTACCCACATTATAGTAATTAATTATATACAATTAATTATCTGAGTCGGTCTATTGACACACGATACTTTTACTAATTAGATCTATTATAATCTTTATACACACGTAACCTAAAGCGTAGAAGGATACTTAGGTTGAAAACCTTAGTATTTATATTAAAATACCATTGAAAATATACGCTCCTGTTCGTTTAACATATTAATAAATATAAAACTTAAAGTTGTAATCTTTACGAACTTACATTAAGACCATTTGTATACTGTTGCTATATATGAAGAACACAAACAATATCATTCATATATTCAAAAACTTACGGACAGAGCGTTTAATAGTAATGTCGGACATCTGCAATATAAGTATCACAGCTAACATGCGTTGGAGTTCGATAATACCGCAAGTAGAGTATATATATATATAGAGAATCAAACATTATTATACTTATAATTAACCATTATAATATAAAGAAACACACTAATAAATTCTTTATTTATAAACATATAATATAAAATTATAATGAGTAGCGATTTCCTATATGAATGTTTTCGAAAAGACTTCAAACTAACAATATATAATAAAATCTTTATACTAGAGATAACAATATATAATAAGCAATAATAATATAAATGTACATATAATAAAAATATAAAAAATAAAATATAATATATAAATATATACATAAAAATAAATAAATATATTATATATATTAAATAATAATAATATATCATATATAAATAAATATATAATACTATATAAAATATAATAAAAAAAATATATATAAATAAATATAATATATATATATATATAATATATACATATATATAATGTATATAGGGAAGGAAACCTACATAGTTAGTAAGCGGAGTATGAACCCTCCCACCACTCGTTCCTGTTCAGTACCCTCAGATAAAATAAAGAACCTAAAACGAATAACTAGTCTTCGTTTATAAAAGAACCACCTCCAACCATAAAATCGAAATAAATACCTGCACTGCGCAGAATACGTGTATAGGCGCTGTGTTTACCAGGGTATATTGCAGAAAAATTCGGTATAGGCTCTAAGAAAATCTCGGCAATGTATCCTTTTGTAGGAATTAGAGAAAACTAAAGGGAGCAGAACCACTTAGCAGTTCCCGTATACGACTCGTGGTATATCGGTCTAAAGCTGGAAAGAGCTTTAATAGTAAGGCACTTAATAAAGTACACGGGGGACTGTGCACAAATAGAAGCTAATTAAAAAGACCAAGTTGCACTTAACGCTTAGAGTATCAGCAATCTAGACAGTTTTCTATTATCAGGATAATTGATTTGGTACTCACATAAGAATTTCATTAGTGAACTTGCATAATGGAAATTCCTCAAAAATGCAATGACTTTAAAAACGTTAAGAAAAATCAAATCTAAATTAATTAAAAAAATAAAAAACAGTGTATAAGGAAAATAATATAGAAAACACTAAGTTAATATTAAATATAAGTTCATTCTCCTACAGAACACTTACCTTTAAAAAACGTATATAGAAAAATATCTAAATGGGTATAAAATGGTTACATAAAAAAGATATATTAAATAAAATATAGATAATAAATAAAATATGAAAACAATCGCATATTTGAATTTCTGTATTGCATTCTACAGTTCACAAGACATCAATGAAAATTGAACTAAAGAAAATTAAATTTATCTTTAGATAAAGAAAACATTTTAAAGGACTATGAAAAACACTAATTTTATACATGTCAAACAGTAAGGAAACTGGGAGAAAACAAAAAATGAACAAATCCAATGGGTATCCCATTCATTTTAAACAGCGAATATATATATTGACATTACACTAACAGTATTTTAAAATTTTTAAGTTTGTGTAACATGAAATTTATACCTTTAAAAATTATTTTAGTATTCAAAAAAGTTTCTTTACGTATGTGACATAAAAAAATTTTTTTTTAAATTTTCAAATTTGTGAGTCATGAGACTTAAACTTTTAAAAGTCGTTTGATATACATAAATGGCTCTTTGCTTAATGCTTAAGTGACATAAAGAACATTTTAAACATTTTCAAGTTTTTGTGACCTGAGACATATACTTTAAAAAACATTTTAATATTCAAAATGGTTTTAAAATTTTTTTCAAATTTGAGTTACATGTGACAATTTTCAAAATCATTTTAATATTCAAAAGGTCCTTTACATATGTGAAATTTTTCAAGTTTGTTTGACATGAGACTTTATACTTTCAAAAACTATCCTATTAGAATTATTTTATAAGATAATCTTAAATTATTTCAAACATAATTAAAATAATAATTACATTTAACAAAACAATCTATGACAAGTAATCTTAAATGATCCTAAACTTCAGATAGATAGTTAGGAAGGATTATCATTAGACATAAATTATTTTCTACAAATAATAAAAACGTTAGTTCAAATATACAACTATAAAAAGTATATGAAACACAAACCAACCGCAACAACCAACACATGCATCCCTAATCTCCAGTATACCAATCACTGACAGGTATATTCCCTCATCAAAGCAACGAGGCCCACACATTGAACAGATTTCACAACAAACAGGAAGGAGAGTAAGAGTAAGTACCCGTAACAAACCGAAAGCCACATTAGCGAGAAGCTCACCACCATTACAATTTAGACTTAAACGTAGCATAGTTTACACCGATCTATATAATATATCCACCCAAAAGAATAAGTATATGCCCACCTGTGTATAGACCATTAAACACTCATACGTATTTTAAACTTACCCCAATTTCTTAGTCGCGATACGTCATAAAAAATCACAAATATTTACATTTATCGCATCACCACAATACAGCAATTAACCAATGACAACTATTCAGCCGATCAAACCGAAACGGAAACAAAAGTCTTCGACTACCTCAGCATATCTTACACAAAAAATAACTGCGTTTACACGATATATACAAACATCAATAACTACAAACAAAAATCAATGAATCATAATGAGCGAATTGCTTAAGATTATCATATTAGCCTTACTAATCATATAATCACCCACACACACATACTATAAGTTAGAAAAGAACTTATTAGATACATAACTAATTAGATAATATTAACGAAGATACACTACAAAACTCTAAGAATTACAATATTTACTCAACATCATACCCCTACTACAAATCAGCATCACAACACAGACCTCACATCACATATAAAACAAACTAAGCAAGTCACAATACATCTAAAATATATACATCAATAAATATCATACAGAGATAATATACCTATAAATATATTAATAATTTATTCAAGATATTTAGATTCCTATACCAGTAGAATATAGCAACTACAACTATAACAATATTCAATACATAACGAAAAGGATTGACATGAAGTATATAAGATGTATTATATGCAATAAGGGCTCAAAAGATATCAATATAATAAATCCAAGGATAATTATGGTACACTTTACGGAAAATGACCGGTCTTATTACGCGTACTAATAATATGACCCCTTATAGCAACGGATTTCATGCTTGAAGAAAATATAAGCACATAATGAAAGGGAGAACGAAAAATTATCCACCTACTCAGATTACGTGACACGGTTACTTACCTGAAAGAATCCAGTAAGATATATGCATAAGCACTACACTAACAGCACGGGATTAGTATAATAAGTAAGAAATTATAATTTCGAAATCGAAGATATTGAACTTCCATACCCATCTAAACCGATAACTAACTACCCACACCCAAAAGCCGGAAGCGTCAAATACCAAGAGGACAATGTGACTATATCATCCAATAAGCAGCGGGTGTTAAAGTCAGGACGCATATACCCCACAAGCCAATTACAAACCATAAAAAAAACGGTCATTTTAATATATAATATATATAATAGAATATATAATCAGAATAGGGAAGGCACCACGCAAACATTATTTTTATATTAAAGAGTACAGCGTGATCTAAAAATATTTCCCTGAAGGGGATTTGAGGGGCCATTCCAGAGACAGTTGCAGCAATTACCTGGCAACTTTATTATTCATAGCATTATTATGCCGACGAGTCACAATATTACACGACAATTGACGCACAAGATAAACATATTATTTTCTTTTTATTACAGCATCAAGTGGAAATAAATTCATAGTAAAAATTAATCCAGCAATTCGAGCAACTTTATTTATTTATTTGAGCTATTCAGAGGAAAATATTCATTTCGATATATGGTTAATTTAGCATATTAAATTCTAATCAGAGCTAAATAATAATTTTTTCACTACTCCAGAGCTAGTCTACCGAAACAGAGAAATCCACGACTAAAATCCTCATTGATTGGCGGTTAAAGACATAATTTAATCGCGCGCACATTTGAAAAAAATATGATAGCGCAAAAAAATTACATAATTTATTTATTATAATTGCATTAATATTTTTGAACTTAATTCAGGCTTGATGCTTTCGTTAAATAATAAGTGTTTTTAAATGCGTTGAGAAAACTAGCATAGCAAGTAGGAGTCCATAAACTTTAATATTAATCCTCAAGTTTTCTGTAGGACCTTGACAATATTTTTTTTAGTTTTAGCCTTAAACTTTTTAAATGGAAAATTCAACATAAATAATAAAGGTATTAATGGGAATTAAGCATTCTATAAGAGTATTTTAAAATACAAAGTTTTTACGCCCAGATTATGTAGTTGTATCAGTGGAGGATTAGAGAAGTGTGCAGATGACATTTGTGAATCAATTAGCAAGTCGATATCTGCGTTTGATCCAGATTTTAATGAAACTATTACAAATATATATTTACAGGTAAGTAATGACATTAGTTTATTAAATCAATAACCATTCTACATGTTTTACATAATATCTACTGAGATCACAATAAGTCATAAGTACTTGCAGTAAGATGTAAAATAAATATATAAAATATCACGCACATTCCAGGAATATACACTATACATAGTTTCAGAATAAAGAAACAGTTATATATAAAATACAGGATAGAAATTTAAAGCTCACTACCACTAAAGATACTTCTCACAATATCATCCATCTAACAAATCATTAAAAACTGACAGCCGGGCAAGAGAGCATTTGAATATACAAGGTGGAAGCGTTTCTATGGAACGATATTACCAAATTGTGATGCATTTCACACAAATTCTCTAAAATAGATAATCAGCAAAGTTAAACCGCGGAAATCCGGACAACAATGTCGTCACTTAACGGAAGAAGCATCTCTACAATCAAGGAGAGGAACTATTTTACTGTACTAACTCGAATATTCTTACTAAGGAATAGATAAACCCAATTTCAAAATTTATGGATACTTATAAATTTAACGCAGAATCATATACTACTCTATATATTTCGTGGCTCACTAAAAAGTCACCAACGAGCAAGCATCCCCAATATTAAATGATAATAATAACTAATATATATATAGAAATAATATAATATATATGAATGAATAATAAAAATATATTAATATATTATTATGATATATTAATAAATATAAATATATAATCAATTATAAAGAGCACTAAACACTAATATTTCTATCGCGTATGCACAAGACATAGGGAGTAAAGAGTATAGCAAGAATACATCAACCTGAGTTGATATAAAAATATAGAAAAGTTACAACCATAAAGAAACAAAACATGGAATAGTAAAAAGAAAATGTATATTATACCTAAAGTAAGGATAAATATATGATAAAAATTATATAAAGTAAATAAGTTTAATAAATAATCTAAAAAAAATATAAGAATGAAATATAAAAATATATTATAATACTTATAAAAACAAATTCCTATAAAAACCAAAATCATGGGCTTATTTACACCTAAACAATAAAAAAGTTTATTTATATACTTAATTATAAGTCCATTGCTTACAAGAATATTAAGATCCAAATACCTTATATGTGACGCACTCATACAACAGACCCCCATTTTCCACTTTCCAAAAAATTCATTAGTCTATTATTTAAATTTTTAATGATTTACTAATATCTACAACTGTAGAGCCTAGACGTAAACACATATATAAATAGATAAAAAGTATAATATATATCAAATCAAAAAAATATTAGCCGTAAATATTTTAGAGCTAATTTAATATATAATATTATATATATATATACCTTATATGAGGCACCTCTTTTGAGAATATATAAAATAATCGCACCATAACAACCTTTAAGACACTAGCCCTGACATTTAACACCAATTACCATTCTGTAGATAAAATTTACTGAACCAAACTTTGTTCATTTGTCTTAAATCCAGAAATACCCAATCTAGCAACTATGCGTGCTTATAATGCACATTCGGCCCGATCAAAAATCAGGGTCGCCGGAGCTAAAAAAACTCCCAGTAGATCATCTTTTGAGTCACGCCCCTTTCTGTGGACAGTCAATTGGTAATAAAAATTTAATTTCAACTCTACACCTCCACACCCTACCTTGTATCATCCAAACCTAACAATTCCTAAAAACACAGATACTTCTAACACTTTCCCCGCACACCAGCATGTGCTCCAAATGCTACCCCCTCTCCTGGCCTCCCCAACCTCCACAGAAAAGTACTATTCTGACATCTCATTAACTGCTAGAAACTAAAAAAACGAGAGCGAGCGATCCCCAGCCAAAACGAGCCTCAGCTCCGGCACCCTACGCATTGCATCGGTATATATTTTTTGTCCCTATCTACGTTTCTCTATAAACGTGCAACCTTACCGTCCTGCGAAAGAATCATTCCTTTCAGCATTTAAAAGGAACCCACAACGACATCTCCCACGGCGGGTCACGCTACCGGCGATTCACACACACCACACCACATCCAGCAACCCTTCTTTCAATTCAATCTTTTAATAGCCTTTATTCTTGCACATAGATCACCATCACACACACACACAACACACCTCAATCATTGCGCGCACAACACCACACACCACATCAGCACACACACACCACACATTCACTCATCACACCTCCACGACATCCACCTCCACATACATCTCCCCTCAATTTTAAGCTAAACAACCGACTGTTCATTTCCCACTTTCCTAACAATCGGAAGGCCTCGTTTCTACGAACAATGACACCCACATCCCGGATCACATAACACAATACGATACATTAATTAATTTATATACTTCGGGCTCTTATTTTAATCCTTCCTCTCTTGTTGCACACCCAACACTCTCAACCGTCTTACTTCCACTAGACTCTAAAATGGACCGTAATTCGGATACAATATTCAACAATTTATCTACATCTCACATCTCTATAAGTGGTCATCTATCAATCTATGCGCAATTCCTCATACACATATCGTTCCTACCTTCTATACACAATTAGTCCATATCTTACCAAACAATATTTTACTCTCAGATCACCTACTGCACTTTTGTACTGGATCTCACACCAAACCATCCACGGGTCTCACCTCACAAACTATGCATACTAATGCTCCAAATCGACACAGGAAGACCAAATACCACCCTCAATGCTAAGAGACTCTCAAAGTAGAGCAATCATCAGCACTGACTTAGGTGCGCGCTGAAACACTTCCTAACCACCAAGCAATGGTATAATTCTGTCACACCAGTCTCTAGCGCTAATCCTACGCCTATTTCAACTTTCCTAACATAACGTAAAAACAAGCTCTCCTTGCCACATATCACCTGTCTACCATACTTCCAATCTCCCACACATACTAACCTCACTACTCAGAATATATCCTCTCACAATCACAAGACACGCCATGATTCCCATGTTGCTCACTAAGCCCACCTCTATAACCTGTCATCTTTCATCCACAATGCGAGACGGACTAGAGTCTCACTGTTCACCCGGAACCATTAACATATTACAAAACAACATTAATGTTCTACCGTTACTATTCCTTACCACTACACTCTTACAGATATCGCAATTCCAACCAAATCTCTCTAAAGCCAATCATGCCATATTCAGAACTCCTCTTACAGACTATCACCCACCACAAGCGCTAACATAAATCATCAACACAAGGAAACCAGCATATATCTGAATGGATGGTTCAGCGCATAGCACCCCTTACACACGCTGACTCGTCTATGACGCCAGACTACTATCCGTCCGATGCATTACTCAAACTACAACCAAACAAGAAAAATTACACTAAGCACAAACACCAGGAAAGTAAATGATAATTAAAAAACATAGAAACCTCATTAAATATATACCTTTTCATATCAGTCAATTTATATATAAACAAAAAATTGAGAAATAATACCAAGCCTACTCTAAAGGAAACATCACACATGACAAAAATAAATATAACAAATAAACTTTATTAATAAATATAAACAAAAAAAAAATTCACTTTATTTTATTATATACACTACAATTATAAATAAAATAACAATGCGACACTAATCTACTAATCTGTCAACAATAAACATCTTTGAATTTCCATAAAGTCAGAACGAAGTTACTCTTAATTGCTACAACTAAAAACCATAATTCACACTAAAGGACCCTACACCACTAAGAAACATATCCCAATAATTAATAATGGCCATATCATAAAAGGAGAACCCACTAGATAGCAATCAATAAAACCTATAATATAACAATATTATATCAACTTCTTCACTATCATATATTTCATCATGAACAAAACATGAAGATTGTATATTTACCTGTAGATAAGAATTGATAACACAGCTAAAATTCCTTCAATAGCCACATTCCATAACAAAGACACACCTTGTTATTGTATCCTACTAAAGGACCAATACATTGAACTCTAAACAAGCACAACTTAGTCTACAGCACTATACACGTTGATGAACCAAACATAACTTACCTACGTAATGCACTCATTTAATCATCCCTAACAAACACTTCAAAGTTTAAATAGAAAGAAACAAAGAATATATAAATACAATAAAATACTTCCCCTATAATTCCTGAACAGTTTACCCAACTAAATCTGTTCACTACTCTTCTAATAAAAAAAAAGATAAAGCGATACTTCATATATAAAAACATAGAAATGAAAACTACAATCCAATCCACCATAATGGTTCAAGGAAAGAACAGCACATACCAAATTGCAAAAAATGCAGTGATGATTATGCATGCGAGAATTGAAATATCCATCGTCATATTCACCATACATTCTAACAATTACCGAAATAATGAACATATCAAGATTTCAAATATAGCCCGCAATATATTCATCATAATAACAACTATAGACTTTACCAATAATAGCATATATAATCAACACATGAATCACTCACTCACATAAACCATATAAAGTAAATACTTCAATAATCCTCCTTATTATGGACCAACAATCGAACACACAGAAAATAATCCACATATTCCACTACCAGCATAACAACATAAATTAAAATAAAACCTTTCAATACATAAAAAATCAAAAAAAAAATCTACATTATAGATAAAAGGATTAAAAATAAAAAATAAAGAAAAACCAAAAGAAATGAATATATAAAAATTAAAAGATAACCCCGGATTATTATAACTGAAAGTGAATAACCATCGACAAACACTACAACAAAACTACAAAAATACAATTAATATTAAAATACAGAAATAATTAAACGAAAATGAGCAACACAATAACCAATTCAAATAATAATTAAATATAAAAGATATTATACCAACAAAATAATATATACATAATAAAAACTAATATTATATATTGAGAAAGCAGGTCTGTTTAAGCTTATATAAGAAGAAACTAAAATCACAAATAAAGACGGGGAAGCAATTTCTCACACAACGACATGGAATATTAAAACAAAAAAAAACACAGCAAAACCCAAACAAAACTGTTTAAAATTATGATTCTTTTTAAAATTATAAGGGAACACACACACCACACATAAAAATATTACATATAAAAAAAGCAGACATATATTCAATACACATATAAGATCTACTTAAAACATATAAGACACTAATAAAATTCCTAAATTTAAATATAAAAAAATATAAAAAAAAAACCAAAAAATAAAAAAAACAAGAACCCCTTTCACTATATAAAACATTATAATTTCGATAAAAAATAATATAAAAAAAATGAAAAAAAAAAATACAATCACAGTTAAAAAAATAAAAATAAAATAATATAAAAATAAAAAAAATAAACATTTTTTACCATGATGTGTTGAGAAATAATAAAAAAAATAATAAATAAAATAAATAATACTAAAGTACTATGGAATAAGAGATAAATATAAAAAAAATAATAAATAAAATAAAATAAAAAAAATATAAATAAAAAAAATAAATAAAATATAAAACATAATAAAAAAATAACATATAAATGAAATAATGAAAATAAAATAAAAAATTATAAAATAAAATATAGATAATAATACTTGCTAAAAAAATCAAAATAAAAATAATTTTATAAAATAAAACAAAATAATAACTTAATAGACAAAAAAGTAATAATATGCTAAATATATAACAAAATAAAATAAAATAAATATATAATAAAAATAAAATATTTAAGAAGAAAAAATAACAAATATTAATAGATAATTATTAGAGAAAAATTATATAGATAATTAGATAAAGTAAAATGAATAGATACTAACTGATAGAAAACAGAAATGAATGAACTCCAGAATCCAATTTTACGACTGTTTACAGTTGAGAACCGAAGCAATACTATTTCTACGCATCTGGTCAGCAGAAACATCTAAACCCTATAGGAAGACAAAAAACTGTCGTTATAGAGAAGAAGACCAAGTATTTCTACGGAAGCAAATAGGATACTAAAAACCATATTGACACTGATCGAATAAAATAGAAAGAAGAAAGAATGAATAAAAGAGAAATAAAAAGAACACAGGCCGATCGAGTTAACGAGAGCACTGGAGAAAGACCACGAAGAGAAAGTAAGGTATTTTAAGAGTAGATAGTAATAAAAAGAACGATAATAAAGATAATAAAACAGGAATAAGAGAAAAAAAGAACACATCAGAATAGTATAACATACATAATAAGTTAAAAAAAAAAAAATCACAGTAACTCGTAACATATGGTAAATTCAACATCAGATTAGATCTCAATTCTATAAATGATTAATTTCGCTATAGTGAATACGAAGACACATAATCTTAATGAGGACTGGACACTAAAGAAAGTGAGAGAGAAGAGAAAGGGAAGAGAGAACAGAAAAAAGAATGAAACAAACAAGAACTTTAATATTAAAATAATAAGATAAAAGAAACGATAAAACAATATAATGTAGAATAAAGATTTGAGAAAATAATTATATAGCAAATAATAGAAATGACAGTATTACTCCCTATAAAAAAGTATACATTTGAGTCAATTTAACAACTATAATTCAAAACCACCCACAAACTATAACTATACATCACATTCCAAACTTTTAATATTAAAATAAAGAGAAACGAAATATGCCTCAAGCCTAAGTTAAATAATGAATAAAAAGTATAACGTAATAGCTATAGTACAAATAATACCTATATAGTGAAAAATAATAAACATATATGTAAAAAAAATATTGACTATAGCATCACGGATATATAATAATATAATATATAATTAATAATATAATATATATATATTATATATAATATGATAGATGATTAATATAAATAATAAAACACAAAATAATAACTAGTATATAATTGCTTAATTATATAGCTAGTTAAAGTAACAATAATGAGACCTGAAAGATTCTTGATACACTACCATACCCTTACTCTAACTGCAACCTTACTTCCTATATTAAATCTGATTATAACCATCTGAGGCACAAAGGCACCTATAATAAAAGACCCCACTTAAAAAATAACCAGCGAATCCAACATAAAACATAAAAAAATAAGAAAGCAATATATAAAAAATAAAAATAACTTCAAAGTTATCAAAAGAAGATATGTGCTATATTATATTCCAATACAGAAAACAAACCTAAGGAATGCTTATATGAGCTTCTGGAAATCGTCGAGTAAAAGAGCGTGGCATTTTTTATATTGCACACTTAGAGAACATTTAGAAAGTACCCGAAAAACTGAAACAATTTCTCCACACAAAATAATAGAAACACATAGCGGAATGATTACTAGGGGGAGCCAGGGTGATTGGTATCATGAAATTAAAAGATGAGTATAATACCAATCAGACTTACTCAGATGATAGCTAGCTTATATGAAGGGAAATAAGGTATAAAGTACCAGAGACAAATGAGTGAGGAGAGGAATGTTTACTCTTACACTTACTATTCACAGCTTGTTCACCCAAATCTCATAATAAAAGCACATTGATTAGGCCTTCAACGTCCTCATATCTACATATGGTGGCGATAGACCAGAGAGCTTGTAGTTAATAGAATCATATATACGCTCTGCCAACCCTTTGCATTGGATTAGAGCTAAGATTCAAACATATCACTTTTATCCAGAATGCAAAACAGTGGAGTGAGAAATTACATGTTTTCCACCGCTGCTCATTGACAGCTCGTTCACTAAAAGCCACTCGAGTGGCACCATTCCGTTAAGTCCCATAGAACCTCGGCAATGGAGTACCCTATCTCACGAAAATATATCATATTAAACTATTTACAAAGCCAAACTAACAAATCAAATTAAAAATAATAATCATATTACAGGACATTAAACATAAAATCACAAAACACTACAGTATATTAACCAATTAAAGATATAAGAAATTAACTACACACAAAGATTTAATGATCCAAATAATAATACAATATTCACACGAAAATTAGATAAAAATGAAAAAACCCACATTCCGGAATAAAAAAGAAACAGCACTCAACCAACCGAACCCTAAGAGGAAGTCTCGCTGACACAATGAGGACCAGGCGGCAACCACCCGGAGGGCTTTTTGAGATAGAACAGACTCACAGCCTGTGATCCGATCAGAAATGCAATAAAATCCCCCAAGAATACACGGTCTTATGTCCACAAATCACGGTGCTCAAACCGTCCCACTTGGAAGGCCACCAATTCACAAGTCAGTTAGGAGGTAGTATATAAAAAAAAATGTTAATAATCCACTAAAATTAAACCGTAGGTAATCAGCTCACAGTTTATTAGTGTAGTATTAGTCAATCGTAAGCTCATGCCATCTAGCACTAACATAAAACATCCTAGATACGCCAACCATTATAATAATATTATCGAATTCATACAAAATACCTACTAATGTTTAGAAATAATCAGTTATAAAAAATAACTAAATATAAAAACAAAACAATAAATAAATATATATAAAAACCAATAAAACAATTCAATATAATAGTTCAAATAAAATTGTTATATAAACACACCGGGATGAAATATAAATATCATTATCAAACAGTACAATAATAACAAAAGAAATTAATAATAATCGTATCAAAATGAATTAAAATAATATATAATATAATAGTAATTATTATATATATAGTATATATTAATATATAGTAAAATAAAATATATATAATAAAATAATTATATAAATATAATAAAATTATAAAAATCATTAATATATGATATATTATTATAATTAAAAAAAATAAAAAAATAATAATAGATATTAATTATATATGATATATAATATTATATATAAAATCTATAAAATATAAATACAATTAAAAAATCCTCACCTATTAATATAAAACAAGCAGTCGTGTACCCTCCCTCACCTATATGATATATATATACATGCAATATCAATATCCCAAAAAAAATCAAACAAACAAAACAAAAAGCGCAAACTAGAAAAGATAATATAAAATAACTATAAAGTAATAACCCCAAAGTAATTACGATCGTACATAACCATAGATTAATAATTTCTAATGTAAAAGTGATTACCGTGTTACCTGCTGATAATTGTACTGATAGCTAAATTATCCCAACCTTATAATATGTATTATAGTAATATATATAATTAATTATATATAGATATATAATAAATATAATATTAATTACATATTAATAATTATAAGATATATACTAATAATATAATAATATATATAATATAAAATATAAATAATATATAGAAATAATTAATATAGTTATAAAAAAAAAAAATACTAAAATAAGTAATAAATCACATTAATAAAAGATCCATAAAGGGAGTTACAAGGAGATAGAATGAAAAATGAAAGAAAGAATTAAAAAGAAAACGAATGAAAAGGAATTAAGTAGAAGAGGGTATAGAAAAAGGACATAGCAACTGACCCAAACAAGATTAATTATATATAAGAATTACAATCCACTAACCGCCCATAATTTATTATTTTGGTAAAAAAACTTTATAGTAATAAGTGAAATCAACACCCATTAAGGAAAACCAACTCCACTAAATATCATCAGAAACTAACATACACAATAATTAAAAATTCTATTTTAGGGTAATTATATAATAAAGATTAACCTCATTATTCCGGATAAATAATATAATCTCATCCGTGAGGTTACTAGATTTAATAAAGGAATTCATAACATCAATAAATTTGACAATAATGGTAAATACGATCATTACAAATTATCTATTAAAATAGTAATTTAGAATAAATAAGAAAAAAATATAAATTAATAACTTAACTAAAAAAAATAACCAGTATTTACTAAGTGTGAATATCTAAATATTATAATATTATTATATATATGAAATATAAATTATAATAATATATAATTAATATATATATTAAATATTCTAATTTTATAATTAAAATAGAATTTAAAAATAATATAATATTGAGAATATTAATGACCAAAAAAAATATCAGCAAAATAATATAAAGAAAAATAATATTTTTTAAGCGCTGTATATTAACATAAGAAAATATAAAGTCCTAAAAATATTTAACTATTAATTAATATTATTAAATTAATATTACATGAATAAATTATCAAGAAAGAATTTAAAATGTTATTAATAAATAATCGAATAAAATGTAAGAGTTATATCTATAACAATTGCAGTTATATATATTAAATATGACATAAAGTAAAAACTAAATATATCATAAGTCACTAACGCGATTATAATCAAAAATACCAAGTCAGGTCAGTCATATTATATAGACAATTTATAGAATATATATTTAATATATAGAAAATATTATACGGTACATGTGAAATTATAAATTAAGATAAGCATAAATTATAATCATTATAAATATATATAAACCAAAAAACAACATCAAAGAACAATTTTAAGGGCCCCTATATAATTATGCAATAAAAGACCTTTCAACATTCACAAAAATATTTAGGTCCCATGGATTTAGATAACTAATTACTACATTTCACAGGATGCCTTATTAGACAACTAGCTGGATAGTTAATAATAGACACAGTTAAAAATTTCAAACTAGACAGTTAAAGGAAAGATTATAAAAATAAGTAAGTATCATTTTATAAAATTATAATAATAAACGAATAATATATATATATATTATATTAAATAACAATTTAATATGATATAAATTCATTTAACTCACTAACAAACACTCGTTATAAGATCGAGACATGTTCCTAATGTAAGGGCGTATCGTCAGGGTATGCATGGCACACACCCGAAAATAATATCAATGAAAATCTCAAGTCATTTTTATAAAAAAAAAAAAATAAAAATATAATAAAAAAATAAAAATACTATAACGCAATACACAGTAAATTAATAGGTTTTCATATAAATTAAGCAAAAAGAGAAAAATGACGGATTTTGCTGGTAAACAGTTTAGTTCTATTTATCGGAACCATGATGAGCAAGAAATTGATACACTCAGAATAAGAAAAAAAGGATGAAGAACTAGTGGTAAGAAATACATTTCAGTTATGACGTTAATGTACAAACAGAGGGTCCTTATCCTAGCAATAACTTTCCTACTTAAAATACAAAATACAGGAGAGTAATAATCTTTCGACTAATCAAAGAATTACTAATATGATAATAAACCGAAATCTTACCCGCTCTTGAAACAATAATTTCATCTGAAACATAGCAATCGGAACCAACACTATTTCTTACCATCGACATGGTTCCAATAACCTGTCAAAGAGAAACTGTTTTAAAAATCTTTCACATCGGCTTATATGAGAACCAAAAACATTAAAAAAATTTATACCTTTATGTTGGGCGGCCTTAATTTCTTCAAGATTTCCATAAAGCCAGCAACAGCAGCAGCACCACATTTGTCTCTATGCATTCCAGCCATAACCCCGCCAGCCTTTATATCTGCGCCTCCAGTATCGTACGTAACTCCTTTGCCGACAAGCATTAACGTCTTTTCAATAGGTCCTTTTCCTTTGTATGTCAATATTATTACTCGGCCTTGATGCCTTTCTACACCTTTGGCACATCTATTAACTGCCGAAAATAAAGGATAAGCATCATTTAACTGTCTGTCATCTGTAATGGCTTCAACAGTTATATCTGAACCACTAAAAGTATTCCTAATATATTCTTCTACCTTAGGAGGAGCCATTCTTTCTGGATCCGAGCCACCAATGTCTCGCGCAACAGTTCTGTGAGTAAAATACCTTGTGTTACTGATGAAATGAATGAGAGTTCAAGGTTTATCAGTACTGAATCACAATCATAAACGTATAAAAAGTTAATATAATATGAATAAAACGAAATTAAAAAAAATGAATAAAATAAAACCTTCCATTTTCCAGAGCAATGGCTAAATCAATGACATGACTATTTCCAATGAAACCTAATTTCTCCACCTTTTTTGCTGAACTAGGAACATCTTCTCGAATCTGATTTGATATGCATTTTACTTCATTAAATTGTGAAATTATCAAACGAATAGTTCAATTCAAATTTAGCAATTACAAAACTTATGACACCATCGCTAACAAACCTCTAAAGGAACATATAAAGCTTGCAAAGCCCCAAGCAGAGTAACTAATTCGGATAAAGGATATTCTTTGCATGGAATAACAGCTAAAAGTGGATTTTTCACACCTGCTTTTAATGCTCTGAAAGGCAAAAGAAAAAAAATGTAAAGATAACTGTATGTGTTATTAAAAATTAAAGCATACAGTATTCAAAACTTTACTTTTTATTTTTAAATAATAAAACAATTATAACATTTTAGATGATATAATTTATGGAGTGTACATTTACTACCTAATTACGTTATAAAGTCTTGGTATGTCAGAAGATTGAGTTTTACAAGAGATAATATAATAATAATAATAATAATAATAATAATAATAAAATAATAATAATAATAATAATAATAATAATAATAATAATAATAATAATAATAATAATAATCATTCACCTCAATCTTTTTTGAGAGTTACTAAAATTTAGTTACATTTCAGTATGCTGTTTTGAAGTCTGTAACCTGTTTCTACAGCTTGAAAAATACCATAGAACAATATGTTTTAAAACATTTACAGACAGCCATTTAAAGGAAAATGGATCCTTAGGTGAAAACTTTTGACTCACCCTGCATATATTGCATATAAAAAGTATATGTATAGTTTTGGCAACATAAGTAGCATCAATCTAATATAAATAATAATAATACCTCTTCCCAGCTAGCTGCGGCAATGCTAAAGTCTCTTACATCATCCGTCATCTCAATCCAAGTCCGCCAGTTGATAGAAAACCCACATCCTCTCTTCTTGGTACTAACTAATTTCTAATTCTATCACTATACATTTACATAGTATTATTGCAAAATAAAAAAAAAATAAAAAAAAATAATAATTATATATAATATATAAAGTGATATATAATTTGTTATTAAATAACTTAAACTTTTTAATTATTATATTTATATAAATTATTAATTATATATACTATATATATATATAATATATATATAGAATATACTATATTGTAAAACTCGGGCTGCATAACACGTTGGGTGTGACAGACTTTGGATAGCCCGCTTAAAGAGTTTGATTTCTTATCTTCGCAGTGTTATTCCCTGAGAAGGAGATAAAGCATGTTATCGAAGTTAATATATATTATATATATTATATATACTGATATATATATATTATTATATATATATATATATATTATACTATATACTAATATATATTAGATATATATCAAACTAAGTATATAATATATATATTATATATATATATATTATGAGGTTAAACGTTGGCTCAGTGGGTTAAGGCCAGCTTTTTGGCTCACCTTAAGAACGCGATTCCCTCTGTATGTTTCGTATCTCTATTCGGTTACGTGAACTTACACAAAAAAAAAAAATTGTCAATCAGTAGGAGATTTTCTGAAATGTTTACGAATTGCAGCTTACGGCATAGTGTATTACACAAATCTCAATACACACACACACACACTCACTAACCGAATTTATAGCCAAGCACACAAGAACATATCTATACGTACAAATAACTTTGTGCATGCTTTTCGCATTGGAAAAGTGCCGCATATTAGGTATCGAAACACCACGGCCAGGAGCGGCAAGCCCTCCTTTACTCTGCGTTGCGCTGAAGCAGGGCTTGCCTGTCGTATAGTATGTACTTATGAACACTCGTTGTGTTAATAAAGTATTACTTCCATACATACCTCTCTCCCACTTATGAAATCAATTTCATCTCTCCACCGAATTTCCCATGTTCTCTCTGACACCCCCAAAGCCATCCTGTTATAGCCACGCTTTTTTGAATCACCTATCCAACCATTTAGGTTAGGGCTGGCCAACCCTTGGCGCATGCGCCAAACGTGGCGCATTAGAATGATTATAGGAGTGGCGCATCTGCTACGGCTACTTTTTAGGCAGATTATTATTTAATTGGGTTCTAATGTCACCTATTTCTGCTACGAATTTTAATTTAATGTAAAACTAAAAATCATTTTATTCCAGAAATTTGTTAAATCTGCGGCCAATTGTAAAAGAAGTATGTAACAAATATCGTAAGTTATGCATTTTTTCTGTAGCGTCGATTCATTTCCAATATATTTTCCCGCAAACTCATGTTTTAAACGATATTAATATTGTGTGTAAAATCACATCGTCAATGAACCACAGGGAATTTTGGTTCATTCAGTGATAGGATGCAGTGTTTCTCATTTTCTTAAGGCATTTTGCTTCTTATTTTTTCATAAGTGGTCATATTAGAGCATTATGTCCGATTTTAATCAAAGAATTCTAAAAAATATTATAATAGAGAAATCAGAATTAAGATTTCTTTTATCTTTTATAATATACCTATATTATAATTAATATATATTAATATATATATAGTATATAATATTATATAATACTATAGTATATATTAGTATATATATAATTATTATATCTATATAATATATATAGTAGTATATATATATATATTAATAATGGCGCATCTAACTCGTCTGTGAAAAAAATTGGCGCATGATATGCAAAAGGTTGGCCACCCCTGATTTAGGTCATCCAACACAATCAATCTGAAGCTCCTACTCACCCAATCCAAATACATGCATTCAGATTATCCCAGATAAATCCCACTTCTCTTTCACATTACCCTCTGATGACCATAATTCACAAGTAACTTCACACACTACATAACCTTGACACTTTTCAAACAAATTAACTCAACTTAGCATTCTAGTACTTCACCACACAATCTACTAATGTCTTCTTACCATGTGCAATCAATCAGAATTGTTACTCTTCTCTCCCCCTCTCATTCCTTTCCACACCAACACATACACATTTCAAACGACACCACTCATTTTCACTGTTTTCTTTTATCTTTGTTTCAATCACAGAGAGCAAATCAAATTTTCCCTTAAATATAAACTTTTATCACCTCTCGTTACTTCTCTAACCCTTTATTCCCCACATTACATGTATCCATATCATTTCAACATTTCTCGCCAAAGATAAAGGTCGTACAGCGATCTACCTTCCGAGCATGCATTTAGCATTCCGCAAAGATAAATGTTATGGCAAGCCAACCTCAAACTACCACCGTCCCTTTATCGCCTTCTAAGACACTGCCGATATACTCGATGTAGAACACATTCTTTTTCTCCCGCACACGATAGATTATAAGGGAATAGGTGATATTTCTTGTAAGATTTGTCTAGAAGAGGGGTGTGGATATACGTACTGTATGTATATATGTATTATGTAGAATAAAAGTGTGCAATCTGAAGATTTTGTCTGAGATGAGTGTGAATATGAACGCAGAAGAGAAAAGTGAACCATCAGACACTGGAAGTTCATGGGAGAACCTAATGCTCATATAGCCAAATGGAGTAATTTCATAGCTGTAATGTGCCGCTACTCCTCTCTCTCTCTCTTCCTCTCTCCATCATCTGCTATCTCGTCTCTCTCTCTCTCTCTCCTCTTCGTCTTTTCTCTCTCTCTCAGCTCTCTCTCTTCTCTCTCCTCTCTCTCTCTCTCTCTCTCTCTTCTCGCTCTCTCTCTCTCTCTCTCTCTCTCTCTCTCTCTCTCTCTCTCTCTCTCTCGTCTCTGTCTCTCTCTTCTCTCATCTCCGTCTCTCCTCTCTATATATATGTAATAAATATATATTATAATATAAATATATATTATATATAGATTATATATTATCATATAATAGTATTAATTATATATAATGTTGAAAACAAATAATGAATGTAGAAAAACAAAACACAAGAAATATTATCCCCTAGCCATGCTATAATTCTAATGATAATGTGCTAGTATTTATTGGTAATGGTCAAACTAATAGAAAGGGACTACTTTGATTTACAGATCATTGAGAAAACTGGGATTACATCATGATTATATAGAATGACGAGGGAAGCAGATACACACTACATTATTTTTATATCTTTCAATTCATTATTGATTTTTACTACTCCTATAATAATTTTTAAAAATATTTAAATTGTAATTTAAAATAGCCTATTAAAATTAATGTATTTATCAATATTATATAAAATATTTTGCATATTAAAAAGTCTTCAATAAAACAAGGATACAAAATCACTTGATTTATTAAGCACACCTAAACCATTTATTTAAATTTTCTTAAAGCAATATTTTAAAACATATTGAATACATATCTTCTAATATATATGAAATACAAATAAATTAATTCACAAACCTATTTGAGATTGCTCCCTCAATGGTGCATACAGAGGCTTAAATTGTCCAGTTATGACAGTTATAGATGATGCTACAAAAATAATTCCATCATATCCTTCTGCTGAAATTTTTGACTCTGCTCTTATATCAATTAAAGACATTCTTATGAAATCATTAATAAATATTCTTAGCTAATATGGTAAACCTACAGTTTATAACAATCCTAAAAAAAAATTAATATATATATTTATATTAATATAATATAATATTATAGTTATATAGTTATATAAGATTACTAGTATATTATAATATGTATTATATATATATATATATATAATATATATTATATTATATATATATATATATAATATATAATATATTAAATTAGTATAATATATAATTAACTATATATATATATATATACTAATATATATAATATATATATAATATTATATATATATAATATAATATATATTATTATATATATATATCTTATATATATATATATATATACTATATCATATATACTATATATATATATATATAGATATAATCTATATTATATCATTATATATATATATATATATAATATATATTATATATATATCATATACTATATATACTATATCATATATAGTATATATATTATATATATATTATATAATATATAATACTTTGTTATAGTTTAGTATATATATATTATAATATATAGATATCTATATTATAATATATAATATATATATATATAATAGTAGTATATATTTATAATATATATATAGATATATATATATATATATATATATATATATAGTATATTCTTCTATCTAATTATATAATATCTGCATAAAATAAGTATTTTCAGTATATTTATTGAAATATTACTGTATAATAATATAATAAATATATTATAGTATATAATATGGATATATATTGATGTACGAGAGCTAGTTCTCTTCAATTCTTATATATATAGATATATAATATATACTATATAATATATAAATAATATATATATCTATATATAAATTTATATATAATATATAATACTATATTATATATATATATATCATCCTTTCTCCAGATTTGGGGTGAAGTGCGCAACAAACACCAGAAACAGAAAAGTTAGTAGCAGAATGTGACATAAGTCAAAAGGAAAGCGCACCTTTTCCCTAACATCCCTTCCATACCCTTAAGTAATAGTTCATGCCAGTCTACCAGTCAAAAAATTCCACCAATGGCTTTACAAGATTGCGATGGACCCTCACTGTGGCATCTCATCAATGTACAGTTCATCCCTTGGGTCAGGCTCATAACCATACCCGCACCATTCTCTCTAACTATATACCTTTCTTCTCACCTCTGCCACACTCTCATTCTTTCCTTAGGCATTCCTTTACTAACTCAATCCACTTTTTATTCAGTCTCCCAGCAAGTCTATTCCCAGCATACTCACCACTATACATCCGCTTAACTAACTGTATATCATTCATCCATTCCATATGACCAAACCATCTTAATATACTCTCGTCTATTCTCTCATTAATGCCTTTCACACCACACAACTCAATAATGCATTCATTCCCCATTTTATCAATTCTTCTCACACCTAACATGCCCCTAAGATTGCCCATCTGAACATATTGCACCTTAGATCTATAGCTACCTCTTATTCCACACAGTCATTTCACTACTATAGGTTAACACCAGTAACAACATATACTCATGTAAAACCCTAGTGCATTCAAGACTTAGTCCCTTTGTATTCATCAAGGATTTAATTACACCAGCCACCTTTCCTACTACACTCTGCATTATCCATTCCCTTTTCATCCAACATATTGCATAAATACCTTACTCTTATCTATATTTACTTTCAAGCCCCTCCTTTTACACACCTTGCAAACTTCTTCAGAATTCACTCATTCACAAAACTAAAATCTGCATACAATATACCAGGGCATCCCAAGCTCTTTTCATCTCTCATCATTCTAACAACCCTTCACTGCCACCGTTCCTACCTCATATTCCTTCTAAACCCTATCCCAATTATACAAATTAAATAGCTGCAAACCATAACAACATCCTGCCTCACATATTATTTAACTATTAAACCAAACACTTTTCAACTCCATTTTATTTCTCACACACTTCCTACTAATTTCATCATATCTACGTGTCGATTTCAATTCCGGAAGTCTACCATCAATCACTTCCACAAGCTCCCTATTTAATACTTCGTCATAGGCACTTTTCCTTGTATATATAATTATATAATAATATATATATATATATATATATATATATAATATATATATATATATAAATATATATATATATATATTATATATATATATATATATTATTATAATATATATATATAATATATATAATAGGCGCGGGCGGGGTGACGTGATGATCCACTCTTAGGTAACAACTTGGTCTCTCAGATCTCCCTAAATTCGCACTTTTGGACTAATTTTTTTTTTTGTAAATCACGGTCCTACTAGTACGGTGCATAAGCAAACACAAAACAATAATATGTAATTCTATCATAATATGAAAGTTTATCTTAAGTTTTGAATTACGGCCGATCATCTGACCGTGAGGGGTGAAGCGGACCACATTGAGGCTGACTCGGACCTTCTGTTTAAATTCGTCTTTTAGTATATATTTCTAATTTTATATTTAAATTTTATCTTAATATATGATAATTAAGTAAAAATATTCCAGTTTCGTGCTAATTTTGGAGAAATATCATTTATGCCTCAAAAAATACGAAATTAATATAAGCTGGTCCCGATTCACAGCCTCTTCGCGCAATAAAATGTTTGACAACTTTTTTTTGAACTCGTTTTTTATAAAATTTCATTTTTAAAATAAATTATTCTCAACTTAAATAATAACTTCATTATTACATTAATTAATTATACTTCTATACAAAATAGACTAAGTTTGGCTGAAACATTATCCCCCAGCATAGTGACTCACATTCCCCCATTTCAATTTTTATTACTGGCTGGGTGAATCGGACTAAGTTAGGCCCCGTTTTTTTGCCACAAATAATTGCTGGATTCAAAAAAAAAAATTTTACTCGCCATTATAAGCTACAACTCTGATTGTACATGAAAATAATAATTAAACGCGGGGATCCACAATTTGTTCATTTTCGATTACGAAGTTAAAAAAACTCACATTTTCAAAGTGAAGCTTCTAATGAGGAAATTTTTGTCGCTACATTCTACATTTTAAAAATAAAAACTTCTAGAATAAATATATATAATAAACTGTATATTTACACCGGGCTATTAAATGAGCGACGCAAAATTTTTTTTTTTTTTAATTATTTTTGTATTTTATTAGGACTGAATCACCCTTTTTATTTAGTCACGCCGCCCGACGCTATATATATATATTATATAATAATATAAATAATATATATATATATTATAGATAATATATAATATAAATATAATATATATAAACATATTATATATATACAATATGATACCTAATAGTACAACTCCTATATCTTATTTGTATTCTCCTAAGAATCTATTTGATATTTTTATTATTACTCCATAGAAACTATAAAGACATTTTTAATACATACCGGAACCTATACATGTATTAGAGAAACCAAACAAATCTGGAAATATCATTTTTGATACATAATATCAAAGCTCAATTAAAAACAATTAAAAAATAAACTATGAATTCATGAAATTACGCCTTACATTGATATTCAAATATTGATATTTGATAATCATTGATATGCATTTAAAAAAACAAAAAACAAAAACATAGCCTATATGATATTGACATATTGATATCAATATCAATATAAGAACTATTTTTGTAAAATCATACTTCATTTTTATTTATTTTTAATTACATTTTTGTATTTTTATAGTATTCCTAAATTTATAATTTCGCTAAAAATATCATTATAGTTAACAACCGTAGAGTAGAAATAAAATGGGAATAACAAAAAAAAACTTATTTATTGCTAATAATATACAGTATGAATACACAGTATAAGACATCACTGTGAATGAATAAAAAATATATCAAAATAATTAAGCCATTATTTTATTAATCAATATAACAAAAAATAATTCAAAGTATTGCATATATAAAAATATATATCATATACTAAAAAAAAATAAAGTATAGTATATATATATATATATATATATAATATATATACAATATATAATTTATAATATAAACAATAATAATATATAATATTATAGTGGGTTACGTAAAAAAGGCCCAAATTTGTTAGCAAAAAAGGGCCCACGTAACCTCCGATATATATGTAGACGAAAAAAACGGTGGACTATTAACTCCATGAGTATGCATGTTTAATAGTGATAATGGTTCTAAATCGATTTTTGAATTTAAATGAGTTTTTAACTTTTCAAAAAAATTTCATGAGTATACAGAAGATCGTGAAAAACCATTTGGGTACTTTTCCAGTCAATACTGCATTAAAAACTAAAAATTAAAATATTGAAAATAAAGGAAGGTATAATGAATAAGGTAATCCACAACCAAATTCAAGAATTGGTCAGCCAACACACACGTCATCGGAAAAACACCAAAAAGGCCACAGTTAGACAAAAAATGGCCACTTTTTTGGGAATGAAAATTGGCGCTGTTACTATGTGTTATAATAAATAATCGCCACAGGGCTATATCGTTTATTTATGTTACCATATTAGTATTGGCTAAAAAATAGTTTTGTTATGTAAAAAGGCCACTTTTTCATCAAATGTTAGCTAAAAGAAATGCCCATCTTCATTGAACTCTACTGCATGAATGAATGCGAATGCATATATACATAAGTTATTAGATTAACATTCCCTCTTTTGATTTTTGTTTTAATTAAAGGGAAATTATTATTGCCGGCGTCGTCTGCTTTAAACGAAAAAAAAAAAAAAAAAAAAAGAAAAAAAAAAAAAAATTCTTCATTGTAGTATTTATGTACGTTATTCACGAAAATAAGATAATACTTAGAGAATAGTGAACAAAATAAGATTAACTAAAAACACCAAAATTAAATTAACTCAACAAGAGTTATGAAGGTTGAACGCAAATGGGATGATTGAAAAAAAATGAGGAAGTGACCTTTTATTTTATATTTTTTATTAATCACAATAAAAAAAAAAGATTCACGGAGGGAGCCTATTACTGTCAGAAAACTAAATAAAAGAATATTAACCTTAAAAATACGAACAATTAACTCTACAAGAGTTTAGAAAGGGGCCCTTTTTTGTCAACACATGGGACCTTTGCAAAAGTTGTCTAATTTTCTTTTTTCACTTCGATCTAAATACTTTTTACAATTTTAAGCAAAACTAAAAAATTTTATGTGACAATTATAAACAATTAAATTCTAAATTATTTAAAAACCATATTATTGTAAACTTAGTTTAGTAGTATTGCCTTAAAACTAAAAAGTGGCCTTTTTAAGGTACAGTATGTTGTCATATGTATATCACACAGTACCTTATTAATTATACATGTATATTATCTTAACTATAATATATATATACTTTTCCTAAATATACTAAATTTTAGAAATTACTTTATATACTATATAATATATATATATATATATTATATATATTATATATATATATAAATATATATATTATTTATAACAGTCACGGGGGCAATTCGAAAATTTTTGCCTCTTTGGTTTTTTAAAGTAACTGTAACTTAAAAACTAAAAAACTTAAAGCTTATTAGTTCTTATTTCCAATAACTAAAATACAGTGAGTTCCAATCCTACCCAATGTAGCGAAGTGAAAAAATACAAATATATCTAAATATCTGCAAAAAAAATGTCTATAAAAAAAGAGTAATAAATTTTTAAATACTTTATTTTCAAACCAAAAAAAGAAATTGCTAAAATTTACCCATTTTGTGTGGTGTATCATGTCACGTAAATTGAGTTCCCTATATCGGTTCTATGAGTAAGTAGCAATGAATAAATTGAGCTGCATTGCCCTAGATTTAGGCTGATTTTCTTGGTTAAATCTGGCAACCGCTTAGCAATTTTTCAGCGTACTTTATTTGTTTATGTCGTGGGATGTTATTATTATTGGTTCCGATCTCTCCGATTCATTCCGCCAAGTGGTTAGCTGAGTTTAATTGGCCAACTCCAGTCAAGGAGGGGGGGCCCGGGGGGAAATTAGAATGGAAATCTGAATGTGCCCCCGGGTTTTCATTCATATTAAATAACTTTATATGTAAGGAGGAATAACTACCAACTTAACATGTATTACCATAGCTTAAAACCTGTAAACATCAAATAGTAATTGATCAAATTTTGACACTTCTCTTTATTTTTCGTACACAGACATTATAATCAAAATTACAAATTTTAAAAAATAATTTTTTTTAAAGAAATAATCGAAAAATCTAGTCTATTATATTATTTTTAAAAAAATTTTTTTTGGCAGTTGACACAGATTCTATTCAAGAATACCCGCCTGGCTAACAAACCTTTATTAAAAATTTTTTTTGTAAACTTTTTAGTATTTTGTAAATACAATGAAAAACTAAAAAAATTTGAAATTAGTGAAAAGAGGGGGCCCCCCTGGGGGGGGGGGGGTGTGGGATAGATAAATGGGGGGGGGGGGGGGGGGGGGGGGGTGTTTGTGACTTTTAGATACGCGATGGTGGGGATGCGAATACAAAAATAACAAAAAAAAAAAATCAAAAAAAAAAAATGATGTCTGATTTTCATAAATGTGAAAAAAAAAAATAACCCCCCCCCCCGGGACAGGTATACTATATATATATATCTGATTATATATATATAAAATAATAGCGTATAATACTATATCTATAATGTATATATATATATATATATTATATATATATAATATTATAGTATAGTATAATATTAATATCAAGAGCAACGATTAAAATTGACAAAACACTTTTCAACATCCGGATAATAGATATAATATATAATATTAATTATATTATATATATATACTATATAGTATATATTAAACATATAATAAATTATATATATTATATATATATATATATATTATATATGTTTGAATCCATATTTTAAAAAAAAAAAAAAAAAAAAAAAAAAAACCAACAATACAAGGAGAGAAAAACCAAAAGCATTATGGTAAAAGGGGAGACGAAACTACTCTTTTTTAATTTAAAGATTTTCCATTCTGGTATCTGAAGAGCACACATACCGCCTGAGTGCAGCCTCATATATTATATTACTATATTATTATAATATATATACTATATATATATCAATATATATAATATATATAAAATATATAAATAATAATATATAATATAATATAAATATATATAATATATATTGCCACAATTTTCCTCAACCCACAATCTTTTGCAAATGCTCTCCATACCACAACACGGCAAAATGAGCATTCCTCACTGGACCAGTGCCTAGTCTTAAGTCTCTTGTTTGAACTATGGTGGACCAGTGCCTAGTCTCAAGTCTCTTGTTTGAACTATGGTGTTGTCGTGGCCTAAAATCTATGATTTAATTTCTTCAATACAGGAATAATTTTTACTTGGCCTATTACGCCCGATTTCATCCCCTTTCGTATAGATATGCTAAGAAAAAAATAAATACTTAGGTTTATAATTTCCCAGGTCATCATAACTTAGAAATTTACAGTAGTAACAATATTTTATTAAAATAATCGTAAACTTGCAAATTGTCTTTTCTTTATCGTGTTCTTGCAAAGTCATTCATGAATTATTATTTATTTATTTTATACACTGGCGTGGTACAAACTTTACATCACCAATTTCAGTTGCACTCCACAAAAATTTGCCGGTATGGGCGTGGTGATATGCATATAGCAATGGGGACATCCGCTTCTAATTTTTAAACATAGTGACACACAATACCACCAAAGTTTACCATATTTACCATAAACTTTGATACCACCACAGTATGATAACATCATAGTAGAAATATGTGATACTACAGTATACTAAGTTTATTAACTTAGGTTTTTTACGTATAAAAACTATTATATACTTCCACTCCAATATATAATATATATATATATATATATATATTATTAATATAATAGTATATTAATATATATCATAATATAAGTATATATATATATAGTTATATATATGATTATGATATAATATATATTATATATACTATATAATATATATAATATAGATATATATATATCATGGCGTCTATCTGGCTCCAATTCCAACGGGGGGCAAGCTTTAAATATATATAGTTATAGATATATATTATATATATTCTTATATAATAGATATATATAATATAATATAATATATATAATTATATATTAGATAACAAACTATATTAGCATGGGCGTCGCCAGCTTCAAAGCTAGGGGGGGGCATTCTTAAAATTTTATAGATGCTTTTTTATATATATATATATATATATATATATAGTAAATTATATATATATATATTATATATATTATAATTTTATATATAATCCAATTATATAATATATTATATTTATATAATAAATATATATATAAATATATATATAATAGTAATAATATAATGTATATTATATAGTTTATATTATATATATAATATAATATTTACTATATATATATATATATTATATATATTATTATATATAAAGTTATATAATATATAATTATAATACTTATATATATATATATAATATATATATATTCATTATATATTATGAAGAAAAAAGAATAACCTAGGAAACATTTGTACTGGATAATTAAATGTAGTTAAATTTAAAAAATAAAAATTTTTATTAAAACAATAGAATATCAAATACAATAGCAAGACGGAAATTCAACAATATATGAGCAGTTCAAAATTGAATAACTTAATAAAGTCATTTCCTTGTGTCAATCTCAAGTTTATCAACTATTGTTTGAGCATAAAATAATCATAAATTGTCAAACACAAATTCTGTATACACTCATCGATAAGCGCAGTCCCGTTAACTGTCGTCTTCCATAATACTTCGCAGTCAAGTCTTGATCCTTCGAGAGTACTGAAAGAGTGTTCTTCTGTACTGGTGGTGCATGGCTGGCGAGTAGTATAATCAAGCTTCTTCGTCGAGAAAGAAAGGTCAGTCCTCCTTTAAGAGCTGGAGCCACAAAGATTTTTACGTTCTTCATTACTCAGTTTCTTGTCCCTTCAAATTTTGTACCAAAGTTCTAGCTTCTTCTTCTATGCCTTCAAAGTGTTAAAAACTATAAAATGAAGCTGTCTTTTCTTTAACTCATACGATTGTTCATGAGTAGCATGTCGGAAAGAATATGTAAATATGTCAAGGCATAAGCAGGTGTAATTTTTGTATAAAAAGTGAGCCTAGAAAGATGTTATAGAATCTAAAACAGAGTTATAAGGTCCTTCCCATAGCTACTGGATTTTGTTGCTGGATGTTCCTTGCGGTTCAAGTCTGCCTAGCCAAAAATCCGTGGTATAAGTTCCAGCATCAAGTCCTATTGTCTCACATGATTCACTTCTTTAAACACTTCATCGGTGAAATTTTCTTCATCTTTCAATTTCCAATTTCCACAATATGTTGAATGTGCTGCGAGGTTTTGACCGATATCGGCTAAGGTCTTGTATGAGTGCAATTTACAACCTGGCTCTAACATCTGCAAGTACTTCGCGATGCACGATCAATATCATAGCCATGATGAATGAGACTTACATGCCCACTGAACTCTACTGAAAAGCGCTTTTTTCTGTGGCGGTAATTCCCTTCAAGGGAAAGGATTTCTATGCTTTCATCATTCGTACAAAATGCTTCCTTAAACACTCTGATGCACTTGTGTTGTTCATGAACCTCTGTCTGGCATAGGCGTTGGCAAGTTTGGCATTAATCTCTTCGCAAAACCAACTCGCGAAAGAAACGTAATAATGTCTCTATAGTAACCCCACAGTATTTGCGGATTCTGGTAATGTTGGTTCAAATCTATCTTTACTACTAGATTTTGGTTTGTGTGAAGTAGCAATGACAGAACAATGCTTTTTTAGCTTTTTCAGCATATTATTAACTCTTAAATGATAAACTATTCACACCTTTGCCCACTGCATTCTCGGATCTAGTCTTTCAGTCCGTGACAACAATCGCAATGGCTTTCGCAATGGGTTTTGCGTCAAGCGTTTCAGCTCTACACAAGCCAATAAATTCCTTCTTTGACTTCATCGCACTCTTTGTCAAATAGCGTCAACACTATGGATAATGTTCCTTTCCAAGCAAATACAGCGTTCATCTGCTAAGTGAAGTCTATACGTCGCACTGCTCCTTTACCTATTTAACGATCTTTTAATTTATAGTTAGTACACATATAGATATGATCTCATTCTTGAAGTTCTGAATGCTTGGTTATGTGCATCTTTTCTTCCGCTTTGTCAAAACTTGGTTTCAAATGAGTCTGATCTCGCGCATCTATTTCGTAAGCGATCGCAATCTTCAACACTATTCCGTAACATGAATGCTTACACCCGAACAGTAAATCGACCGTACCTAAAAATGTCAACACTGGAAATTATTGAGGATAATCATTTTTTAATTTCTTCTATGATTTCTTAGAATTGCGGTTTAATTAATATTATCTGACTGTTTTTATAATCCTTACAAACTGCGTGAACATCTAATTTCTAATGCTTGCATCATTCGTACAAAATGCTCTGATGAACGACTCTGAATCTCTTGTGTCAGTGAGCACCATCTGGTTTGGCATAGGCTTGGGAAGTTTGCATTAATTTCTTCGCAAGACCACTCGCAAAAAACGTAACATGTCCTTTATATTACCCACAGTATTGCGGAAGTGTAATTTCGTTCAAATCATTTACTACTAGAATTTTGTTTTTGTGTGAAACTATAAAGCAATGAAAAACAATGCTTTTTATATCTTTTTCCAGCAATATACCTTGGCACCTCCTTGCCAACCTGGAACAGCCTTTGAAACCTAAGCCCACTGCATTTTCTCGCGGATCTAGTTTCTTTCAGCGTCTGATCAAAATCGTCAATGGCTTTTCGCAATGGTTTTGCTCGTCAAGCCTATATCAGCTACTACGAAAGTCCAATTAAATTCCTCTTGTACTTCAATCGTACCTTTGTCTGAATAGGTCAACACTATGATATATTTGGTTTCCTTGTCCAGAATACTCATCGTTTCATCTGCTAGTAGGCTATACGCGCACGCTTCCTGCTTCCTTTACCTTAATTGTAACGATGCTTTCTTTATAGTAGTACCACATAGAAATGATCTCATTCTGAATTGAACTGATTGGTATGTGGCATTTTTTCTTCCCCTTTTCAAAAATGGTTTTTTTCCAATGACTGATCTCCGGCATTCTGATCTCGTAACGACGCAATCTTTGCCAACACGTCCCTCATCATGATGCTCCCCGAATCAGTAATCGGACCGTACCAGAAACGTAACCATGACAGATTTTACTTTATATATTTTTTTTATTTTCTCTATATTTTAAATCTAGAAGCTGGTTTATCATACTATGTTTCTACTTGTTATTATCCCTTACAAACCGGTAACACTTATATTAGTGAAAGGTCTTATGTTAAAGGCGCCCTAGGACCCCCTCTGAACGAACTTTTTATTGGTGGAAATAAAATTAAAAAATGCAATATTCTACAAATTTAGGCGCCTGTAGTATATCAGCTAAGGTGAATAGTTTCTCCAACCATTCCATAATTGAATTTACTCTTTCAATGGGTAGCATCTTCAAAATATTTAGTCTTTGTAAGCTGTAACTGTTTTCTTTCTCAGTCAAAAATCATTAGATAGAACGGTCCAACTTATCTATCATGGCATTTGTGACTGGTCATTCTACGAAAGCAGCCTCCGAATCTGGACCCATATTTTGACTCGTCGAGGTGCTGGTGCTGGTGTGAGTCTCATCATGTCGAATAATGCGAAGTAGGAAGATTGCTTTTACGTCTTAGTTGTGACATCTTGATTCATCTTCTATTTTTACAGTTTCCTTTTCGTTCCAATGAGTTCTTCCTTTCAAATCTTTCCCAACGGTTTATATACTCTTTAACATCGCTTTAAAATTTATATTATATAATATATATTAATATATATATATAATATATAATATAATATATATATATAAATATAATAATATATATATATATTAAGATACCTATATATATATATATATATAAAATTATATATATATATATAAGTATATAGTATATATATATATAATATATATATATATAAAATATATATTACTATATATATATATATGATAGTATATATATATATATAGTAACATATCT
>JABUQX010019643.1:0-35000 GCA_015478945.1 Trachelipus rathkii
ACCCGCGGCTCGGAGAATTAGGATAAGAGTATGAAAAAGGAGGCCGAGGAGAAATTATGGGCTTTTCAGATAGTAATTAAGATGAAGAATTATCAACAGAATCTTCAGATCGTATTAGAGGAGGAAAGGCAGATTTCCAAAGGTTTGTAGAGATGTTTTAGCAAAGAAAAAGGAAATGGAGGTTTTAATAAAGAAAAAGATGGACTTTTCTTTTTGGTGAAGTGGCTTAGCATGAACGAAAATATCCCTGCAACGATTCTTTTGAGTTGTCAGTGAATGAAATTTTAATGATTCGTAGTTCTCGGGATGTAGAACAAGATGTTTTGTTCCACGTGCTCGATAAGCAAAGTTTCTCTCAGGAATGGCGCGAGCACTGTAGACTCTATTGACCAATATATATACTATATATATTTATTATATTATATTTATTATATTTATAGTAGTATGTCTTTTTATTTATATTATATTATATCTATAATTATATATTTTTTATTATTTATATATTTTATTATATATTTGATATAGTATATTTTCCTATTTTTTATTGGATTTTTTATATATCATATTATATATATCATATATATATATTCGTTTGCAATAGGTTTGCTTGGTAATTACGTTTATGATTGCATTGTTCCTGCTTGGAAGAATAGACGTCAATTTACTTTGTAATTGAAGTGAAGTATTTAATTTTGTTGATAATTAGATGATATGCTAAATACGTCTGGAAGGTGACTTATTATATAATACGTCGATTATATTAGATACTATATAATTATGTATAGCTGATTTTTATAGTATTATACTATCATATACTTAGGGTATAAATTTACGTATTCTTATATTTTGATGTATAGTACTGATTATCTTTATTATTAATATATTTATTTTTATATTTTTTTGGTTATTATAGCTGTTTATTATGAGGTCTATCATATAGGTGCTTAATAAGGTTCTGAGAGTTATTGGGTGGGGTTGACTTTAATTCTGATTCTATAACGCATATTTAGTTGGTACGTGATTTTCATATTAATGTTATTCTCACTTTCATCAATTTCGGCAACTCTTCTGAAGATTAGTTGTCTCATTCTTGATAAGCTGTTTCAACAACATTATTTTCTCAATTTCTCTAATGAAGAGAAAGTTGATTGTGAGAAGTTAGAGAATAGCTATTATAGTGTAGATTCAACATACATATATAATGCATTTACTTTTGTTATTAACGGAACACAGGAAGAAGAAATTTTAATTTTTAATTTCTATAAAATGACAGTCGATGTATGTATCTGGACAGTCCTGCGCTCTACCACGGCTTTTTCGGAGTATGTTAATAGGTGAAATAGGACGCGTATTCAGGGCTGAACTTGGACTATATCACTCTTATGTAGTGTGTTAAGCTCTTACTGATACTGGGTAAATTCTAAGTCGGTTGGTGTATCGTACAATTAGATGGGGGGTGCCCATCGATGGGTCGATAACGGTAATTGCGCTTTACGCTTTTGTGCGGGATCTGAGAGAACAATGATTAGGTACTAAATATCGCGTTAAGGTCTTTTCGAGCGTTGATGATCCGTTAATCTCGCGCAGAACGAGATTTACGTATCTATGTGCGCTCGAGCGCCTCTCTAGTGTACTCAACACATAGCTATTTACATCGATCTTTTTTGAGCGTTGTCCTCGTTTTCTTCTCAAAATATGATAATTATCATACAGATTTCATTATTATTTATGTCGAATATTAATTTAGATGTCAAAGTTTGTCGGTGTTGAATACCAATTAGTCGGTGGTTGTATATATTGGGGTGGTCACCCCGAGAGCGTAGTCGCTTACGCCACGTTTATAGAGGAGCTTTTGGCTTTCAATTTTCCGAGATTGTATGTTTAAGGGCTAACGGCTAATTCAGTCGAACGAGTTGTTCGATTTGCGTTGTTTGGTGTAGAGTCAGCTGTGTCGTTCGGCGGGCGTGCACATACACATACTTTCCAATGTTATTATTATTTATTTATTACGTTCATAGTAACCACAAGTAGTTAAGCATTCTGAAGCCAAAAAACGAATCCTGTATGGGATCGATTTTTTTTTTTCTTTTTTACGCGCTCCGACTTTGCTTTACCGCCGAGAGGTTGCCTTCATTACACATTCTGGTTCTGAGTTGTCCATTATATATATCTTTACAATGGGTTAGAGTTATCGTATTGGGTTTAAAATTTGGAGAATGGTTCATATGGTGATGTAAGCCTCATCGTGACGAGATTAGTACCCCATGCATCCCGTAAGGGGGGACGCTGCCTCCTCTATAAAATTAAAAATAATCGTTAGAAGACTGAAACTCCGAGACAGGATAGAGGAGTCGGAGTGGAGCGGAGTTGGAGTTGGATTCGGGTTTCGGAGTTTCGAAGGACGTTTTTTATTATATGTTCTAAGGTTTGAAAAAAAAGAAGAAATGCTGGAATGCAAAACAGAAGAAGAAGAAGATAGAAGAACGGAAGAAGAAAGGAAGGAGGAGGAAAGGAGGAAGGAAGAAGGAGAAGAATGAGGAGGAGGAGTCTGAGGAGTAGGCCAAAGACACCGATATGTGTAAGAAGCGGTGGCGGTTGCAAGTTATTCGACCATTGAAGAGATAGGATACTTCCAAGTCTTTATAGTATATTGTTATATTATTCTGTAAATATCGAAAATAATGGTTTCAGAACAGTCAAGAAAAAAAAAAAAAAATCAATAAATAATAAAATAAAATTTTCCATATTATTTTTGTTTATAACTTAAGCAATTTACGTTTTTACATACACTATGAATCAGTATCAATTAAATCAATAATACGGGCACATTCGCAGCACCATCCTGTCACCCTCTGCTGTCGCAGCCTTGAACTAGTTGATCTTTGATTCAAAGTAATTTCGAGTATATTTGAGATAAACATAAATAAAATCAAGTTTCTTTATACAAAGATCAAACATATATGTCTGGACGTAACAAAGTTTTCAACATTAATATATGCTACTATAGCATCATTTCTGTTAATCTATGTAATAGTTAACCCACTATGACAGAACCTAGCCCATCTTAACAGGAACAAAATGAGTGTTAATGTTCGTTATCAAAGTTGTCAGCACTGAACACTGTGTAGATAGAATCATGTAACTAACATATGGGGGACATCCAAAAACGTCTTACTTCATTCTACTTTGTCAATAACATTCTCTAATCGAGTGAGCAATCGTATATATTTTAAATTATTTCTAACATCCATGGTAAACTATTTAAACAAAAATTGTACTATAGGATGGACTTGTGTACATTATTTATTAACAGACTGCGAAGTCTTGCTAATGTAGCAGTAGGTGTGTTTCACATACTAATTAAAGTCAAAATAACATGTTATACGAGAATAAGAACATATAATATAGGCAACGACAAACTCTGGATGACAATCTCATTCTTTATATCGAATTGAATACCATGATTAAGTAGTTATAAGGAATTTCAAAGTCCTACTTTACAGTATAGTAACTACTACAAGACTTCACAAAACACAATCCTTCATATTTAAATCAAACATATTCCAACATGACAATGTTGAATTTTACATTAACATAGTTAATAATTACAAAAATATTTATGTATACTTTTACCTAACCAGGTTCATAATTATTCCTAATTTGGTTAGATAGACTTACAAAGTAAGTCTTCATGCTTATACTTTTCTGTATTAGTAAACTAATGAACATAAGGTGCTTATATTCCACACAAACAATCAGACAGAATAAACAGCTGAAGGATCATTAACACTTAGTCAGATAAAAGCGACATAAGCGGAAGAAACATATGTTTTGTTTAATTTGTGTGCTTAGACATATTTCAATTGAAGGAAGAGGTTATAATAATAACATAAACATAAGTTTAATTTTTTAAAGTATATTATATTTATTTAATCATAAGAAATAGGATTCAACATAAGTTGGTACGTTCTATATATTCTCTCTAGAAGATTCAACACCTTGGTGTAAAGATATGTAAAGTATAAAGGCCTTCAGCGGCACTAACCAATTTTTTCGGCATATTTTCGATTCAGCAAGCCACTCATTCTCGTCATACAAGAGAAGAAGTATACACTAATTCAAGCTGATAGTTATTAACTGCATTCCTGTATACTGCACTTATACGTGGTGAAACACAGTGCTTTCGGTGTAAATATTTAATAGATGGTACACGGAGTTGCTATATGTATTATGTCCTCTAATGTATATTTCAGTAATATCGTTAAGGGTGGTTTGTGTGTGTTTTAATATTCGTTTTGTGAGTTTAAGCAAGTGCTCGTTAATATTTTCACGTGTTTCAGTTATTACTAGGTGACACAAACACTATGGAGGACTATGAGTGACTGATAGGAGCTTAGTGGAAGACAATCGATGGTTTCCAGCTAGTGATTTTGGGGTATCGGATCAAGTGGATTCTTAAATTTAGATTCAGCACACGCGACAGAGGATGAGAGTAATGTCTAATATGTTAGGTTGAGATTAGCCTATCATTTGAGGCATCTGTTGATCTTTGTCTCGCAGTTAGAATTATTATGTGGTAAATCTAAGCGATTCTGATCTTCCGAGATTAATAGGGGAATGCCCACTTATAATGTTGACGGCTCATTATAGTACTGCAGCACCACGCATAGACGGGCAAGAGGGAAATATGTCTTGATTTTGCATATTCTCGATGATCGATCGGCACTTTCTACGCGATATAAGTTCTCTTTGGTATCTGAAACTCTAACGGATCGAGGGATATTTTTCCAATGCAATGTAACGGATGTGGAGCTATTTGGTTTTCGTAGAGGAGTGAACTGGGAGTTACCACACTCCGTGGTTGAAAGTAATGTTACAAGCTCGCTTGCGTGATAGATTATTTAATAACACGCGTCGCTCACAGATTAGAAATGTCTGAGTGTACAATGATTCGCTCGGAATTTAATCAGCGTATTCTTAGCCCACACACCTGATACTGTGGCGTATAATAATGATGCTCGAGTAATCTTTACTTGGTTGGGTTGAAAGTTGTAAATTGTTTATGTAAGCGTTTGTAGACAATCTATTTAATAAGAGTGATATATATATTATTTAATTTATCTTTCGACTCTATCTTGCATAGATGGAGTAACAGAAATACACAAAGCTTACAGAATCTGTTATCTTAGGGTCAAGACAAGTTCAAGTAAAGGTGACTAATAAATTATTGTAGTCGATTAGAACCACTTATACGACAAGACATAAACAACAACAACCATACAACAACAATCTATACATAGCTAGACATGAAACGATATAAAGATTCAGTAATATTATAGGGCAAAGTTATAAGATGATATTTTTATCATAACAGATCAACGAATATTAATGTTCGATCAACTCAGTTACTAAATGATTATTAGAGATTATTTAAAGAATAAAACATACGCATTACATAGGATACTAGAGGAACTGAGAGTGAGGAAGTAATTAACGAGGATGCTGCACTAATTCTAACGCTAAAGAGAGAGTAACTAACAACGATATACATATAGAAGCGAAAAGATCCATATTAACACAGGTGATTATGTTAAAGTAGAATGTCATTCCTTAGCAAGTGCATACAAAACTGTAACTTATTCCTACTTTATAGCTTTTTCTCTTTTGCCAATTAATCGAATTTGACATCTCACTTTTATACATTGACAGTAGCTTAATCACTTTATTATTTAAATCTAAAATATATTATATATCTTGAAATAATTTTTAATCATAAGACAGATACTGCAACCAACGAGTGAAGGTGGGAGATATCGTAACTAAGGATATTTATCGCAACAAGTGAAGAACAAAATAACGTGTCTTTAATACTATGATCGTCTTATATCGAGAAAATTTTATTAAATTTTTCTTGATCCGCTATAATATTTTGTCGTGTATTCGAGATCAAAGGTTATGTCTCATTGCAAGTACAAGCTTATATTAAACGGTTTTACCTATGATCACAACTTTCAATCTCTAGAATACTTGAGATGTATTCAAGCGGAGATGTAGCACTTACACTCATACCTACACCTGCACATTGATATAATTCAAGATTTATTATACTTTAAAAAATATTATCAATCCTAAAATTTCTTTTATCATATCGAGAGTAAGGTAGCTAATAGGTTTATTTAAAGTGACTCGGTATTTATTCCTCCCACTTTTACTCGCATAATCAGAATCAGGTAATACTAGCTAGCATTCATTATATATATTCAAAATATACCTTTACAATAGTGAGTGATCATCAGTGAGACATAAATTTGGAGATGGGTGCAAATTGATATCGACTGTTATACGGCTTCGATGGAATAGGTAGTTACTACCTCCTGAGTTTTGAGTTATTATACGCATTGTAGACGTTTGAACTCTAATGAATAAACATAGATAATTCTAGGCAATGAGATGTGCCTAGGCCAGCCCCCTCAGGAGCAAACTAGACATTAACTCCTCACAAGCAAAACATACACCGTAGAGGGGTGGACTTGAACGATATTATATAAAGCGACTACGAACTCGTTGACGGCCCAGTGAGAGCACAGATCACTGAGTTGTTTCCTAACTCATCATATTTTTTGCTATACATATCATTTGAGTTTGTTTTTTTTTATTTCATATAATGCTCCATCATTGTTCTGTATGTTCTTTAATTCATCAATGTATTCTCCTATTCTTCTGTAATCCTTTACATATTTACGGTTACTTCAGGTTGTGTTCAACGTACGTTATTCTAATAGAAACACATAACTTCCGAAGATAAACCTCGGTTGGGGATCTCGCTGCCCTATGAATAGACACTTAACACTAGATTATTTTTCAGTGAGGTATTACATGTAATATTCTTTTATCCTTACAATGACTTAATTAGACCCTAACCTTCACTGCCCCCATTTCGAAATATAATATTGTAATTCAATAACTGTAGAAATTTGAAATATTAGCACAGGCATTAGAGCATCTCGATACTAAGTAGAGACGATCTCGCATTAGCATCCCAGTATTAGTTTGTAAAAGCAAACCCCCTAATACTTGGAGATACTTAGTATAGCGAAGAGAATTTAGCCACGCACGGAAGACCGTCATCTCGGGTAACAATTAACGAACAGGGGGTCGCTAGACGTGTAAAGGGCCACGCTTTGGCATGGGGATTCTTTATATGTCTTCGGCATTCAGTTATAAGCCTTTCAGGGTACGGGTCCGAGATGGAGTCTTCGGTTGCATCTCTCTCTGGGGATGCATCTCCATAGTGTGTTACAGGCTGCTTAAGCTAGCTAATCAAATCGCTCTGTCATGATTGCGATTCCATAGTTTGTGCCATCTCTACTCAGTTTGATGATATTTTTCTTAAAGGGGGGGCGGGTCTAAAATAGGGTAGGATAAAAAATATTTAATGTTTAGGGACCTTCTGAAGCGTATTGGTGGTTCACACGGGGAAGTATCCTCACTCCATATGGGTTTTCTCGCAAAGAAGGATTATGTGTTGCTTTTCAGATTTACTTTGATTAATTAATTATGGGTTTATCGTAAGCTTAGGTAGCGTTATGTTTTTAATATATTACTTATGACAATTGTGAAAATACCACATGCATTGTTGTTAGAGAAATGATGATTTTTGTAAGATAATTTACTGTGTTTAACTGACGAATATGTGTTAGAAACGTGAGCTAAGTTAATTTTTTGTTGGGTAATGTTAGGTTTGCCCTAGAATTTTGCTAAATGTCTAATGTTATTGCATAGGTAATTGATGTTATATTCTAAAAACGAGTGACCACTTGGTGATGAAGATGGTGTTCAACTTCATTATAAGTTTCGTATGTTGGTTATTCACTCTTTGATTTAAGATAGTGGTGTCGACTCTTTTCACATGACTTTTGTCTAGATGTGGATTTGCGGCTGTTATGCCTTTTTGCTTGGCATCTGGGGACGCAGATAAAGTGGTAATAATATGACGTTATTCGTATGCGTTACTCTAAGCTATTCTTGCTTTGTACCGTTTAACGGTAGCGGAATGGTTTCAGGATGTTAGCTTGATTTATTTCTTTCCACCACTCGGTTCCATACGCTGAGTACTGTTACAGTTATGCTTGTTAACTTAATTCTTAGTTGCGGTAGTGAATATGGTTAGGCTCTAAGTTACGATGCTAAGCTTTTTGTTGTTATAGCATTAGGTAGTCTCGATGGTTAGTATATAAAGAATTATTTTTGTGTTATTGTTTGGATAAGAACTTTGTTAAGTTTACATTGGGATTCGTTGGTGCTGCTATGACTCAATCTGTGACGCGAGACATAATGATGAGTATATCCTTGTTAAATAGGATTATATAGCTGTGAAACATAGTAAAAATTAATCGCTGTAATGTGGTTGGTAAGAGCGGGATAGATTTTCATGAAAAAAGTGTGCACATAGGTGCGATCTCTGTCAGCAATGTAGTTATCACTTTTACAACTGGGGGTGTGTTGTTATAATTTGTTGGAGCTTTGTTAGATGTTAAACTTTATTCGTGCTTAAGTTGTGTTGTTTTGTCGTCTGTACTTCATTTATTCTTGGCTATAGTTATCACTGTGCGTACCTGTTTGCATAAATACTGTTGATATATTATAGAAAACTTTGTTATGTAGGATTGAGATGGTATAAGTATACTATGGTATAGATACTCTTCTTCATTTTGCGCTATGCATTTAAGTCCCCGGATACTGATATCCTAAATACTTCTATCGCTAAGGATCAACGTTTGTTTACTTCGTAAGAATTTACATTGTAGATAATGCTATGCAGATATTACGGTTGCTTGTATAAAGTGTGAAATAAGAGATTACCGGTATTTGCCTACTGGCTTGTGCTTAAGCCGTACCTTTATCTCTTGATGTTAGGTATGTTACTTGAGAATATAGATTTATTGGGGTGGTCTTATTGATCTTTGGGTTTATGTATATGAGTTAAGGGTGTGTAGTATTCGATGTTTTATTTTGTTCTTTATTTGATTTTCACTTCGTCTTTAATCCACATCTTCTGGCTCAATCGCATAAATAGTTTAGCTTTATTAATGTGAAACAATTGGTTAAACGTCTTAGCAATAAATAATAGTACTACTACGTATTATGAGTCTTTGGATCATATAAAAAAAGAGGACATTACGAACAATATCTCTGAAATCTGGATGTAATTTTGTGTTGTGGTTGTGTTTGTTTTGTTTGTTTAAGTAATTTATTAGATTGTTGTTGTTCGTAATGTTGGTACTATTGTATAGTTGTATGATTACCTTTCTAGGTTGGTTGGCTGTGTTTTTGTTCGTCTACTCATCAGAAGTATTTCCACTTTTACATACTCATTACTCTTATATGTAAAACAAGGTGTTTTACTATATATTGCAAGATTCTTTCGTATCGCTTTTGTTTGTTATTACTTATGATTTTTTCTTCTTCTGATGTGGTTTTATAATAGAATATGAATATCATTACCTATATATAAGGTAGTTGTTTACGCTCATATAGATTATTACGTCAGTAGAGACATTTATATTCCGCTCATGTTAACTGGTACTATCTATGAATCTATCCTAGCATTCTTCTACTACTGTTGTTGATTTAAATATTCACGAGGTATTTTATGACTTCGTTTTAATTACCCAACGTTATAATGTTGGCTCTAATTTACTTAATTTATAATGTAAACCTAAAATGGATGATCTTGTTATTCACTGATTATGGGTTTACGCCTCTGATTAATTATTCCTAGCCGTGAGGGTCAAATTGAATCAGACATTTAATTCGTTTGTGCTGATTGGGTTGCATCAAGCATTGGATCGATATTCGTCAGCTGGGTGCAGGAGTTTGTAGGTGTGGGATGAGTTGTTCTTTGTGTTTTATTCCGAGAAGGTCGATGCTTAGTGAAATCAGGGTTTCTTTAACTGGGAAGACATGTTAAGTGGTTCTAGTATTAGAATATGACGTTGTGTTTTTCGTCGTGTGACAATATTAATATACTCGTTGGAGTGGTTAAACGCCACTATGAAACCCATCGATTTGTGTGAGCTTTCTTATCCTTAAATGTTGATATCAGATATGATAGAAACTGCATTTGGAGTTTCGATAACAATTCATTTGCTTAAGAATAAAAAGTCACTAACGCTTAACAGTTGTAGAGAGTAATCAGCTTGAGAAAAGTGTTGAATAATGAGGAATAATAATACATATAGCACATGGTGTAATCTATGATATTTACACCGAAACATGTGGTTTCCGTATAATGCAGTATACAGGAATGCGTTAATAACTATCAGCTTGGATGAGTTTACTTCTCTCTTGTAATGAGAGAATGAGTGCTGCTGAATCAAATATGCCGAAAAATGGTTTAGTGCTACTGAGGCCTTTATACTTACATTCTTTCAATAGGTGTTGGTTGATTCTTTAGAGAGATATATAGAACGTACCTACAGTTTTTTATGTTTGAAAATTTTCTTGTTTTTTGATATAGTTTATTTAATGTTAGTTTTATAAGATTTTAGGGGAAATAAGTTTTAAAATACCTTTTCAATTAGTAATGATGGGGTATATGGTCATACGCTTCTTTTCAATGAAATTATATGTTAATAAAAATGAAAACTTGTTTTACTTCCCGCTTATGTTCGTCTTTCTTGACTAAGTTGTTAAGTGATAGCTGTTTATTCGTCTGATTGTTGTGTGTTAAGTATGTTGATGTGTATGAGTTTAGGGCTTAACATGAGAGCTAAAAACTTTACTTTGTTGTCTTTACGCATTGAGGAGTATGGTCGCTGGTGTGTAGGTAAGGCTTTGCTAAACTTTTTTGTTTAATTAGATTCTATGTTAATGTAAAAATTAACATTGTCAATGTTACTCGTTTGAATTTTGATAAAGTATGAATGGATTGTGTTTTTTTGTGAGTCTTGTTAGGGTTACGTAGGGTGGCTAGGGGAGAGGGTTTTTGGGTGTTCTTGGCGCAGTCGCTGAGATGCCAAGTTCTTTTTTTATATAAATTTTTAATTTCATTATATGTATATATGTAGCCCACAGTTTGTATTATTGGATATATATGGGGACGTTTGGTGGGTTAAATTGTTTGCAGTGGGTTATTCTTGCTTGGGATTGAAGATGGTTCAGGTTTCGTTTGTAGTAGGTGATATTTCTTTAGTTCTGGTAATGTTGATGTTGAACTTTATTAATCATGAAATACTGGTGCTACGTTACATCTTTCGTTCGGTTGTTATGATAGGGATTACAACTAATACATAAGGTTTAGTAAAAATTTTTATATGTTTAAATATTACATATATAGTTTTAATATGTTATAAATATTTAAATTGTACTTAAATTGTATCTAATTGTTTCAACAACACTATTACTAAAGTTTAACTAATAGTTTTTTGGGATGTTTAATTGTTTATGATGTATTTAAAGCTCGATAATTATTTAGTTAACGTGTGAAAATCGGTTTTGGTGATTGGTGGGATTAGGAGCTGGGAGTATCTAGGAACGTGCAAGGGTAAACAAGATATAGTCAGAAGATGAGCTGATTTTGGGATAATGTAATGATTTAGTCTGAAGATGGATGTATTGCATAGAGAGTTTTTTGGATCTAGGATTTATGTCTGTGAATGTGGGGTATAATTTTTCCATTAAGAAGAAGTTGAGGGGTTGAACTATTTTTTGTTGAAAAGAGTAGGAGGCTAGAGAGATGAGAGAAGAGATGGAGTAATGTGAAGTATTAGATATAGATTTGTTATAGAGGAGGGAGAGTGAGATGGGAGGAGGGGAGTAGCTATAAGTAAATGTGTATGAGAGTAGAGAGATCGTAGATGTAGCAGATGAATTTGGAAGTTGTTATTGAGGGGACTACGAGTAAGTGATGAGTTGTAATGATTAAATGTTAGTGATAAGAGATGCAAAGTAGAATAGCATAAGGTGGGCGCATAGAAGTGATGAGATATGAAATCATATAGAATCAAGAGAATAGTGTCAAGGGCTGGAAACATAGGAGGAGGGATGATGAACGTGAGGATGGGGGTGGTAGAGGGTGTAGATGTTGAAGTTATTGACTGGATTCTAACTGGGAATTTAGAGGAAGTAATGTAATTAATATACGAGTAATTTAGGAGTACGAGTTATTAAACACCAATTTTGAGAAGTAGGAAAGGTGATGATTTATATCTGTATGGTTATTGTATTTAATGTATATTGATGTATGTTATTTTTGAGAAGGGTGGTAGAGAAGACGCAATGTGTAATTTTTGAGTCGATATATGGTACAGAGTCGATAACGAGGAGGATAAGAGTGAAGAAGGACACACAAAGATTAGAAGTATTGGGATTATAGGTATGGTCGGCGGAGAATGTGTTATGTAAATTGCGACGAGAGAGAGAGAGAGAGAAGAGAGGGAGAGAGAGAAGAGAGAGAGAGAGAGAGAGAGAGTGTGGAGGATCGGGAGAGATCGCTGACATTTGTGCGAGGATGAGCTATGGAGTAGAGGAGTGCAGATGAGCAAGAGAGTACGCCAGTACCGATGGGTCTCATGTTTTTCAGTTATCTTGGTTTCACCGTTCCTCCTGATTCCTGCACTGCCTATCGTTTCATTCTGTACGCTTTTTCTTTGACTTGCTGGCTAGTCTTTGGTTGTAGCGTGTGTTTGAGCATGTCATGCGGATTATCTCCTGTTGGGGTTTATCGAGAGACTTGAGACCCGGATGAGTTAGGCCCTACGGTGGTGGTCCTGGCTGCGAATGTTCCGAATATAGAGAGATTGGGGGTTGTAAGTGAGCAAATCTGACCAACTTCGTCTTCCGTGACTCTCGACGTGCCTCTATCCGTGGTCTACCGGAGTTTCTAATCTTGCTGAAGTAGTTGTGGAAGTTTTTAATGTTTGATAGAGAGGAGGGCAAGGTCCCCTTAACGGGGGTTGGTAGAGGTAGATAGATCTCGCAGTTCTACGATGAGCTACATTGGACATATATATTCCTGCCTCCTCGGCAAATTGATTTAACTACCTTAATTACTGTACTAATGATAACACATGGGGTAAGAGAGGTAAGTATGAGAGTAGATGAGGAGGAGACTGCAGAAGAAGAGAGATGATGACGGTAGAAGAGAGCTAGTCCTCGGCTGAGGAAAAGGAAGAGTCAGAGCCGCGTAAAGAAAGAACGATCCCTTACAAGGGAGATCGGGTTTTTATACGGCTCAGAGTCAATCTCGACCTCGGGAATTGATGTACGTATCGGAAGCAGATGGGAATAATACTAATAGAACAGTAGAGGTGTGTGTGTAGATAGGAAGAGCGACACGTAGCGCGGCGCGCGTCGCTCAGAGGATCAGGCACGCATTTTTTGCGAATCTTCGTGAGATATAGAGTAATTGCACCGTACTGAGGACTTAATCAATTCTCGTAGCGGAGATGTATGGTTATTAAGTCAAGAGGCATATAGGGCAGATTGGCGTTATGCGGTGGGGCTTCTCTTGGAAGAGAATGATATCACCCTTAATATACACATCCTCTCAAAACATGGATAGATTTTTCTTATTGACTTGATAATGAGTTCTGAATTATTTACTTTTCACATTGTTAACACTATCTATTATCAGTTATGGCAAGCTTAGATATAATGGGTTCTGCAGAGTTTTCAGACATATAAATTATTGCTGTGCTTCCAAGTACTTTTTTGAGATATCAAGGACGTTGTTAAACGTCTCATACCTGTATGTTGTGCTTGTTTGGGAGGGAGTGCGGTGCGCGATAGTCTGATGTATATTTTCGTTCGGGCGACCGTAGAATATTAAGGCGATATTTTATATTTTATAAGATAACTTTACAGAAACTTAACGTAAATATGTGGCTTAATTTGCTTCTCCTCAGATCTTGCTTAAGCTACATACAGTGCGTGAAATAGGGGACGTAATTTATAACGAATTATTACTTTGTCGAATATCGTTAGTGACGCGACCTTCCCTCTCTACTAAAGTTCAAGCGGGATTCCATCGCGGGCGATTGACATAGTGATGAATTTTTACTCTGTTTTAAACTGTGCCTGTTCTTGTAGGTTTAACTACATACAAGGGTAATTATTATTCCAAAGGGTTGATTTCAGAGAGAAATATTACTCTCACTTCCGTTCAGTGGATTTGAATAAGGTGGTTGAGAGCGATCTAGATCTGTCTCAGATATTTCTACTCTAGTAGTGACGATGTTGTTTTTTGTTTGTGATTATTAGAAAATTTTGGAGTTTAATACACTTAAGGTTATTACTTTCTTTTATCATGGTGATATATATGATGATGGATATCTATTTGTCAATATGTATATAAAATAATAATAAGTGTGATAATTAATTGAGTGGGTGAAGGTTAGTAGGTTAATTAGGAGATATATATTATATTGGTAAAATAATTAATTGTAGTAACTTAATACTTGTGAAATTATGTATAATATTAAATAAGTGAATATTGTGGTTTATTTATATTTAAATGAATATGTGATGTAAATATTATTAAAAGTGTAGTAAATTTGTAATTAAAAAAAACTAATATTTAATATTAGTTTAATAGCATGTTATTGTATGATAGTTAGGTGGATCTATATAGAAGATAATGAGTGAACATAAGTATGAGTCTAAAATAGAATTGTTGATTTTAATTTTAGGTAAATATGATTATAGTGTATTTTGCATTTAATATTTTGAAAACCTATGTTTGTATATATATATGGAAAAAGAAATGAAAGTAAGAGAAAAAGAATTCATGAATCTAATAAAATATGGGAATTATAAATATATTTATCATAGAAAGTATATTTTTAACATTAATATGAGGTAGGGATGCTTAACTTTACTTGTTTACAATCTGATTGGGTAGGTTTTATACATAATCACAGTTTATTTAAGTGTTAATATGGGTGAATGAGATTGATGGGTGATCGTTGATCAAGTCTTATAAAATCTGTGAAATGTTAATCTTATATACATAGTGTAATAATTGTCTAAGTATAACATCAAAATGTGTTTTCTGCGTTTCAAGAACTTATAATTAATATAACGTATGTATCGAGCTGATAGTGTATCATCACTAATAGATAAGTTATTAACGAATGAAATGAGCGTTAGGTATAATTCATGACTTTGTTAATATATATTATGCGTAACACTTTTATTCGCGCATCTATATAAAATTGAATATTTTTTAGAGCTTTATCTAATGTAATATATTTTTAGTGATTTTTATCGCCAAAGTCTTTTAATATTTTATAGTAAATAAATTTTACTTATAGATAATTTTAGTTAGTATCGGATGATAAGATGCAAATATGTAAAGATAATTGCATATAGTCCTGTGTATGAGACAATAATATATATTGCCTCCGCTCGGAAAGATGCATCAGCCCTTGAGGTTGATTCGTTTTTCTTATTTATCTAACTATGTGTATTATATTTATTTTAATATTATATCACTGAAAATACGTAGATACGTAAATGTATTAAAGTTTTTATTTATTTATATATTCTGAGACTGTTAAAGACTTTGCTATACGAACGCTGCATTACTTAGTATATATATCTTATATAGTTTACTATATATATAGTTATGATAATAATTCTCTTTATTGATTTTAGAACGTATAATATCAGAGTCTTTTTGATAACTAAAATAATAAATTATTGATAATACTGAAGATAAATAATATTTTCCAGTGAGATATTATGCGGGTACCTCGATTGACATTAAAAAAATTTTTTATTATATAAGATAAGTAAAATATATTTATAAAATAAATATAAGTTTAAATGAAGACAAATCTATACTTTTTCGTTGATAAGGCTTCAGTCGTCATGAGATGAAGTGAATAAACTTCTGCTGCATCAATCAGTTTTGTGTGCTTGATAGATGTGCTGTATATTGTTTGTTATGTGTTGTTAAATACCTGCTTTACATTATTGAATGTTGAAATCTGTATATATATATATGAAACATTTCATTATAGATCATTTACAAAAAAATATGTTCTCAATTTTAATTTATCCTATTATTTTTTTATCTTCTTCAACTACCAAATAAAATATAAATAATTATATTATTAAAATAAATAGTTACAAGATTAAGTGAAATATATTTTAATAACTTTTGATGTAATATAAATCAGACTTATTATTCTTATGTAACTTGTTGTTCTTATAAATTATCAAGGCTTATTATCTGTTCTTCATTTTATTAGGGTTTATGTTTATATCAAACATAACTTAAAACATAGTAGAAGAAATAAGTTATGAAATATGAGATAAGATTTTTAGTATTTTAGATGTATTCATATTATATATTTCTTATATATTGATCCAAAAAGAATTCAATAGATTTTTATTAACTAAATATTTAATTAATAAAGTTTTGAAATTAATAACTAGTATTAAATTATTAGAAATTTGAAAATAATATTTCTTTTACAATTTAAGTATTTATAATTTATAGGATTCATTAATGGTTTGAGAAATAATAAGATTCATTAATAAGAATTCGATATTCAAGATTGTTTTGAGTTTAGTAGTACATGTTTATAAAGTATAAGATAAGTGATTATTTCTGGTACTAGTATAGTAAATAGTAGCCAAATTAAATTAAAAAGCTTTTACTCAAGTTGTTCCTTATTATAGAAATATATTAGCGGAACATGTGTTATTTGAGATTGAGTAGAGATTGATAAAAGACTATTCTTTTATTTTTTTACCAATCATTGTATAAGACAAGAACTCGATGGTCACTTAACTTGAGCTGATAAATAATTGATGTATTAGTATTTGAAAGGTTGATGTAAAGTTTATGCTTTCTTTCTAACACTATAAAGTAATATAATAATAATACTATAGAATATAAAATATTTATTATTATTATTAGATGATATTTTTTATCAATTTATGATATAGTGTTAATAAAAATAATTAAAAGAAAATTTTTGGAATTTCTTATTTTGATTACTTAAAATTATTGTCAGGTTTTAGTGTACTATTAGATCAATATAAATTATTAATAATTATATCCTAAAGTACTGAGAATTTATTATATACATCATGTTTTAGAATGTTGTAAATATAACTAATGATAATGATTATAGAGACATAAGTTGAGTATATCTATAATATAGGATACGACGGTACAAACTTATTATAATAATATAATTAGTAGTAATTGTACTATATGTGATTTGTTTCTTTTATGGTCAACTCCATTACTAGCTATTACTATGACGTGAGTAAAGTAAGCTAGGAAGTAAGCTTCTCTTTATGGCTGAGATTTTCCTACCGGATATATTGAAATACAGGGATATGTGGGAAACGACTCTGGTAGATATAGTAAGTGGGATATTTTTATTTATAGCTACTTCTGTAGTTTATTTTATGTTTTAATCTTATTGATATTAGTGAGTCGATCGATAAAAGTGTTTTTTTTTTCCTTTGCTGATAAATACTTTGCTTCGGTTTTATTTTCATAATTCTCTTTATATATTCATTTAAAAACTTTTAGTTTTAGCAGATTTCATGTAGAAACTTGAATCTATATATCAACCTGAATACTTCTCTAATATAAATATGTTTTTTGAGGAGGAAATTGTTATAGGTTTCGCTTGTAACTTTTAAAAATTGAGTTTTCAATCAGCTAATCTTATCATAACCTTCATACTATATATATATGTATAGATGATAATATGGGTGGAAGGAGATATTATAAAGCGTTACTGAAAATTTATTATTTAGTAAGGTATTGGGGTTATACTCCTAGGTTTATATATATTGATAAGGTACAACCTATATTGCGATTTATTCATTTAATAGTTGAAATTTTATTTTAAAGAACAATTTCATATTTGCAACTACTCTACACAGTATGCTTGTACACCAAGAGGAATAACTCTTGACACCAGTATATAGATTTAAGTATAAGGAATGAAAATGATTATAGTATGAACCCAATGTATTAGTTAACAGCACGTGCTTTATAGGGATTAGTTATTTATGATTGCTTTGAATATAGGTTAGAAAACAGAAAGCAATGAACCTAAAATAGTTATTATCATAAATATACAGTGACTTTACGATAAAGTAAATTAGTACAGTGTATGATATATTAATACTATATGTAAATCTTACTCGATTTATATTAGTCTATCAAGTCATATTTAATTTAGGTTCTACTTATTAATTTCCTAAGATTGATTTATCATATTATGTCTAATTATTATCACTATATATATTACTATGTGTACCTTTCACTTATATACTCTATTATCGTTAGTCCCTATCAGTGGTAGCAATGTTGTATATACTACCTACATACACTTAGATGGAAATAAAGAATAAAAACAAAACTATTTTTCTGTTGTCCATTTCTGGTATTAAATATTTTTCATTTAGTATTACAATTCAGATACTATATTTAGTATTTTCCAGAAAGTTGGTTTAGGCTTCTGCAATATCTAAAGTATCTTGATAATAAGTTTCGTATATGTTAAAGATATTGTAATTTTCTATGGAGAAAGTAGCATTTAGTGAGTGATTAGATTTTTGGTGTTGGCGACAAGTGTGTGAGTGTTGCTTTTTACTCGATCACACGACCTGCATGGGGAGACACTTGGAGAGGTTCAAGGTTTATTAAAGGTATTACTGTTTGTTATTTTTCTAGTTTTGTACATGGAGATGGTTAGAAAGGATGACAACTTTGCTGAACAAGCTTAACCTCTATCTGCAACTTTCGGGATAAGTTGCTTATCAGATAGAGTGGCCATAGCATACCGTGCGGAATTTGTTTGGCACACACGCCATAAAAACCATGCTGACCTACTTGCCCTACTTTTTTTCGGCCTTTAGGGAAACTAGTTACTTTATCGGGTTTGTTGGATGTTAGTGGGTCCCTCTTGTACATAAGAAAGTTGCGTTTTTTTAACAGTAGTGGTTAACTCGTTGAGATTATTTTGTATTTTAGTGTTTTAATTCTAATAGTAGTCTTTTATAAATATAGGAATTTGTCTTAGGTTGAGGAGGAAAGTACCCAACCCAAATCTCAAAATCAGCATTTACATGGGGTTTTAGGGTGAGTACCGTTTATAAATGGTTGATTAGCAATTTTGCTCTATGTCTAATTGAATATTAATAATGCATGGTTTCATGGTTCTTAGGGTTTCTTTGTCAGGTGTGAGACATTTTGACTCTTGATGTCATTAAAAGGTCAATGTTTTAGACGAGGTAGCTTCTTAAGATTGTCGTGAATAATGAATTTGGTATTATTTTCTTTATTTTTTCGTTGTTTGGGAATAAGTTTTGATTTCTTCCGATATTAGTGTTAAGGGTAGGGATATGCATTATCAAGGTAGGAAAAGTCAAATTATGGTTCTGGAACCGTTTAGTTTTCCATAGCAATATGGTGATTCGTTGGTTGAATATGCGATTCGTTGCAATGGGTCGTGGATTCTCCATAAGTTTTAATGTAAACGCTGTAATATTTTTGGCGAATTGATTGTCTTGGCCTTTCGTATATTGACATTATTCAATAGCAATTATTGTTGTTAGATACAGGGAAGTTTCATTTTTTATTTTTTAAAGTGTCTTTTTGCAGAACAAATGGTGATGAATCTATTTTGTGTCTTTACTTCATCAAGTCTGCTTTTAATGTGAAGTCAGATTAACATTTAATTGTATTGTATGAACTAAAATTAAATTTCCTGCTTAAGCTGCTATAGACTTATAAAAAACATATATTTTTAATGTAATAAGTAATGATAATATTTTTTATAATGGGGTTAGATTTTTTTACTAAATATAAATTTAATCCTTAGATTTTAGTTCAAATATTATTAATTGATGATACCACTGGTCTTTCTGTGAAGATAATCAGGGAATGGTTTGAAGACTTGCAAATACAAATGATTTTAATTTAAATAAATTTAAACTCTTTTCTAAACTTCCTTCTGCGCCTTCCCTTTATACTTCTATATTAGGTGAATATAAAATGTTGTTTCCCCTGGATCGCATTTCATATATAAACATTTTAGAAAATGTTAATGTGAGAGATATAGATTAGAATAATAATAATCCTGGGGAGGAGTTAACCCGGACAATGCCTCCTACACGTGTAATAAAAATAGAAATGAAATTATGTGAAAAGACGATCTGAGGTGGAATGTATATATAATTTTAATTATAATTAGTTTGTAAATGGCTTTACTAACATTTTCCTTTCCACTGAACAAATTCTTAAGATGAATGATGCCATTACAAATTTAATATTGTTTTAATGGTTCCAACATAAAGTTCAATAGTTTGCAGTAATTTACTAGTTCTAATATCTGATAAGGTGGCATAAGGCAAGAGTAGGCAGGTTTATGTATAATTGCTTTTCGGGCCTGTACTTTCTCCTACACCTCCCCACTTTGGGCGATTTTGCGAGTGTAGGTACTTTCTAACGTAGTGGTTGGACGCCTCGAATAGTGACCGGATTGAGATTATTGAACAAAATGAGCTGTTGGGGCTACAACTTTCAGTCTCCTAGTATTATAAATGATCTTTACGACTTCTTCACTGTGGGTGTAAAGTATTTTTCGTTTTAGACTTAAAAGGCATTTCATAACCTTAAAGTCCACACCTTGATTGTCGAAAGTTCTTAAGATAAATACTCTTTTTGGCAGTTTCTCATATTAATAGTATTGTAGAAGGTTTCCATTCCAGTCCCACTAGTTTTCGAATCAACTTCCTGATTTTTTTCTGAAAATCCTAACATTCTTTATATATAGTTCTGATGATATTTCAATCGGCACTTTCCTACCATTTGGATGATTGAACACTATGATTACGATTTTTTAAGAATGGTACTTTTAGGAATTATCAGTTGTTTTAAAATTCTTTTTTATATTTGAGTACTTTATGTGCTTGATAAGTGCAAATTGGAATCAGCTCAGGTTACATTCTATAGGTTTTGCATGTGTCGCTTGAGTCGTCTATGCTTCTAATTTTGAGGAATACCATCACTTGCTAAAATTATGAATATTCATAAACAAGACTACAAAGATTTACGTTTTTTTTTTCATAGGCAGTGGGCTAACTATTTCAGGCTCTTTCTATTGTGGTTTTTCTTGAAATTATTCTTTCTTTTCCTTTCTGCTTTTTCAAAGGTTGCATTTTCATCTCTTGGCGGTCTCAACGCAGAGTAAATGGAATCCTGAGGCAGTTTAAGAAGCCGCTTTAATATGGCCAAAATTGGCCTCAAAATGCTTATACTTTGTGGGTTGTTTCTTCTAATAGAATGGGCTGCAACTTATATCTGTTTTTTCATCCTGACTTGCGAGTCACACTGGCAGGTGTAGTTTCTTACAGATCTACAATGAATTAAAACATTCGCCGTTGGTATTTTTATCTAGTTATCGGGTTGAATCCTACTTTGAATTGTTCTGTTTTGCATGGAACGATATGTCTACTTTTGACTCTTCTTTTTGCCTTTTGGTTAAAACAATTAAGAATTTTACCCGTGTTTTCCAGTTAGTGAATGTAGTTTGGTGTGTGTGGTAGCACCTACAACAGTCACAGTTGTTTTTTTTCTCTTTGTCTTGGTTTTTTGAGTCACTGTAATCAAGAGATCTGAATTGGTCTAATCACTTTTTTGAGGTGAGGTAATCAATCTGTTGTTATTATCCAGTGTTCTATTTGATTTGTACATTCATTAGTTACAATCCGTAGAAGATATATTTTCTTGCAGATTTTCCTGGATGTGGTTGTAGATAATCCCGCTTGCTCTAGGGGACCACTTGTAGATGGCATTTTTTTCATTATGATTGCCCCTTACTCTATTTGTTGGAGAAAAGAGTAGAAATACTTCAGCAACAGTTTTAGTCTTAGATAGTTGATATAGAACTGAAGACGAAGTCATTCCAGAAGTCTCCTGTATGAGTTCCTTGGTGTCACAGATTGTTCTACCGCCCAAGAAAATACTTCTTCTCTTCAGAGGATAGCAGTTGTTTACTGCCTTCGCAACTCCCCATTTTTTCAATATTTTCGGCATGAAAGACTTTGAGCTTTTTTCAGTGTAAGATTGGACATACAAAGCATACTGCATTTGAGCAGTCATCTCTAAGATACGATGTACAAGTTTAAGGAGTTTCTAAATAACAAAAGAATAGAGTTTAAGCTTAGAAAGTTTTTTGCTTTCTTACTAATGTTTATCTATATATCCGTCTCTTTGTTCGAATGTTTATCTTTCTTTGGGCTTATTTTCCTGTTAGTATTTCTTATTTTTTTATTTCTCTTTGCGGGCATTTTGGTCTTTCCGATTGCTCTTACTCGCGTTCTTTCTGGTATCTGAGAAAAAGTAAGTGGTTAAAGTGTATGTTTAAACAATTGTAACAGATATGTTGGTTGATGAATGTGAGAATCTAATCTTTTCGCAAACCATAAGTCCTCCTTAGGAATGCTTAAGGGTCAGTATAGAAATATCTTTTCCTATGACATTTCTTAAATATGCCTCAATGCAAAGCTATATTGAGTCTTTTAAACAATGGTATTATGATAGGGGATCTCTTTTTCTGTTATCTGTTTTGGCTTTCCTTTGAAAACCCATATGAACGTCTACCATAGTGAGGTAATTACTAGAGAATGTTCTAATCATAGCTTGGAGTGGTGGGAACTTATGGTTATTCTGCTAGAGGAACGCAGGTTTACGTTGGACTTATTCAAGAGTGTGTGTGAAGAGTTTTACGGTTGTGAGTGAGATTTGATACGCGGCAGTTTACCGTCGGATGGGTTTCACAGAGTGGGTGGTGGAGGAGTTTAAGATCCGGGCATAACTTTACCTCCGCCTATACCCCACAAAGCAATGGCCTCATCAAAAATCCATGAAACTTTGTTTAGATTTTGATATGCCATGCTGTGCGCACGAGTTGGGATAGTCATGTGGAAATTAATTATTATTTGGCTACTTATTGGTTGTTGAATAATAATAAGTTGTTAATTTTTGCCATTGAATTCAGAAGGATCACCTGCCTAATTGGTCTGTTTTTATTTAATGATGGGCCAAAATCCACTTCCTGGAGCATTAATAGATATGCTGGAGTCTCTTCCCATGTCGTGAATAACTTACGCTAAAAACTAAAATTATTCTAGGACTCCTCTGTACTCAGAAATTAATGCAAGAGCCAAAATTATGTGCAAATAGTCTGCCAAGATGCAAAGTTTTGTATTAGTTAAAAAAAAACAGCAGTATGGCAGAAAAAAACTAGAACCCATATGGTCCCTATCTCATAGTAAAGATATCCGGAAATAATGTGTTGAACTGAAAAGAATAATAAGTACAATGTGAAAATTTATAAATGTAGCATATTTTTTAAATATGAAATGATGAAGAGTTAGATGATTTATAAAAAAAAAAAAAAGAAAAAAAAAATTCTATTGGTGCTAAAGTTTATATATTCTAATGCCAGTATTCTCTTGTGATAAGTGATATAATAGTGAAACTTTCGTAAAATGTTGATTACTTTTTAGGTAAAGTCATTTTGTTAGATTTAAGTTCCTCTAAAATTCATTTTCTAATTTCAGAAAGATCTAAATTAAGTAATTTGAAGTGGCTGGGTGTTCAGGTGTGAATTCCAAGTAAACTTGGAAATTCCCCCTCCAAAAGTCACCACGTGCAACAGATGGATTCATTAACTAATTTGTTTATAAAATAATTTTTTGTATATTTGATGTGATACTAGTAATATAGAAATATGGGAGAATGCAATAATGGTAAAGTTGTTAAGGTTTGGAAATTTTGCCCTCAAAAAATTACCCATGTCATTTTATTCCTGGTGGTTATTCAACTAGTTCCCAGGTTTGATTTTGTAGTAAACAATAGCTTCGCGTACGACGCACGGCATAGTATAAAGTTATAAACTTACTGTAAATAATTTTAATAACCAATTTAAAATCTGAATAGAAAATATTTTCAGTAATGCCGTGACATAAAAATAAGAAAATAATTAAAAATAAGACTCAATTTTGAAAGAAAAAACACAGAAATTTCTATGAGTTCAAGTGAATTGGCAATAATCTTCATATATATATATATATTATTATATATATATATATATTAATATATATATTATATTATATATATATATATATATATATTTATATATATATATATATATATAAGACGGCAAATGCTTATAAGGGGGGATTTTTTTCTCTTGTAATTTGACAATGCATACCCTTCATTTTATTTCAGACTGTGAAAAGCCTCCACAAGAAAGAGTTGGACGACAGAGGTTTAATTTCGTCGCTGCGATATGATAGAATGAATTTTGTATCTTTTGCCAACTCACCGTGTGGATATTGGTTGTTAGTTATTTTAAGACACAGTGGTGAAAGCATGTATTTTTGTTTTCAATGAATTGGAAGAGCAGAAGAGCTCCATCAGAAATACTTATACATCTTTAGAGGACTGAAGAAAGCTTGAAGCTTTAGGACCTGGGAAGTGTCATGAAGATCAGGCCATTACCTCGTCAATAAGTCTTGGGATAAGACCATACCACAGCAGGGAGGACTGAGGAGGTACGAGAAGTACGCATTTAATTTACATTACGTGAGATAAATGTGACGTGCTTACTGGGGTATTCTTAGTAATCCTCTTCACCTGAAAATTTAAATTGGGCCTGTCATAAACTTAATGTTTTGATTAAAGACCGTTGTGAAAGACTCTGGATACTTTTGAAACAGAAGCGATAAATTAATTTGGTGCTAGTTCAAACGGCAGAATCATTTGAAGAACCTTCTTGAAGAATATTTGCCACAATAGCCTTACGGCGGTTGCAGTCATAAGTGTATTTTAGAAGAAGTTATCAGTGAAATGACTGATCTCAAAACTCTTATGCAGCGTTGCGAGGATCTAGAAATATCTGGAGAAGAAGCTGTAGAATTTATCGAATATTTGCTAGAAGTACAATTACCTACAGAAGTGAGGGAAAGGCTGATAGAGAGAAACCCTCTAGGTTCCAAATCGGAGAAGGAACAACCAGAATGTGGTGAAGAAGTCGATTCAGATTTTGAAGACGCTGCCACGGACTTTGAAGAAACCACCTCGATGAAGATGAGGACGTCTTCCTTCGAATATCTTCTACGGGGACCAAAGACTACAGAAAAAAGGAACAGCCTTCAAGTGAACTTAAGGCGAGTATAGAGTCCCATAATCCTTCTGATGATATGGAGATGAAAGGGACATTAGACATCAATGAAGGAACTATTGTTGAAAATCTACCTGAGCAAGAGATATTGATTCAAAGTGTGTGTGAGACGATGGTTCCGAAACTAGTTGCTGAAGATATTCCTCTTCTGTTCTCATTGCTTTCTGACGTATTTCCAGCAATTGAATATACGAGAGCTCAGATGTCAAAATTGAAGGAAGAAATAAGGAGGGTTTGTTCTGAGCAGTTCTTGGTGTGTGGTGAAGGAGATGAGCATTGGGCTCAATAGATGGATAAGGTTCTGCATTGTAAAAAGATCAGTAACTTAAATCATGGTTTAAGGATGGTTGGCCCATGTGGGTCTGGAAAATCGACAGCCTGGCAGGTACTACTAAAAGCGCTTGAACGTTTTGAAGAAGTTGAAGGAGTCGCTCACGTTATTGATCCTAAAGCTATGAGTAAAGAAGCTCTCTATGGTGTTCTTGACCTCAATACCAGAGAATGGACTGACGGTTTATTCACGCACATTCCTAGACTCTGTGATGAACAGCTTTCAAATCAGCCTCATTATGATTTTGGGTTACGTGCTTTAAAATCGTTTCTTGTTTCTGTTGGCAATGCTAAAGATCGTATTCAGAAAACTAAATGCCGAGAAGAGGAGTTGAACGGATCCGGCAGAGGAACTATTCAGAAGAAGGAAAAGACACAAGAAATGATAAATCAATTAGCATGGGTGGAAATGATGTACCAATACAAATATTGAAGAAAAAGACAGACGGTATACCACAAGAAATCCTATTGTGATTTTTCAGAAGAAAAATAGAAAAAATTTTCTCAAAAGAGGGCATATTATCACATAGAGATTTCGGCTAATTGATATGGCATTATGGAGGAGCCGCTTTTCCTCATCATCATAGGTCCTTTACGCTATGATGTTGTGATGAAGTAACTTTTCTTTATTTTATGTAACATGTAGTATATTTTCGCGAAAAAAATATAATTATTCATTAAATTTTACTTAAGTTATTTTTATGTTAATTTTATATAATTTATTTAGAATAATAATTTATTTTTAAGTAATTTACAAGTAATGGTGAAAGAGTGAAAAGGGATAAAGGAATAGGGGTTAGTATTGAATATTATTAATTTGATATGCGTTTGTGGGGATGTTTGTTGTGGATGTTTGTTATACAGAATATCAAGTATTGACGCTTACTGTTTATAGAACGGTGTTCGATTGCTTTAATTTTAGTAAAGGGTAAAAAGTATTTTTATTAAAAATATTGGTATTTCAATCAGGTTGGAAAAACCGGGTTTGGACCAAAAAGGAAACCCAGCCCAGCGGTTTTTTGGGGGGGCTTTTTAAAATTGTTTTATTTTTGCGAAATAAATTGTAATAATAATTGGAATTTGTTTTTGTAATGTTTTTTTGTAATTATTTGACAAATATATTAAAAAATAGTATAAAAATTTACAAATTCAATGATAGTTTGGTTAAAGACATGTGTTCGCAATTCCTTCTGCTGATGAATGTCATTGCCAATGGTGAAACTTTGTAAAGGTAAATGGCTTGCTATTTGTTAAGGTTTGATAGTAATGACATAACAGGACTACTATTAAAGTAAAGTATATTTAAGTAATATAATTAATTTTATATTATTTAAACTTTGAACATGTTGTCATCAATCTGAAGCTCTGGGAAGCTGTAAGTTAGCTACCAATAAGTTCAGTAGCTGTTACTAGAAACTAGGCAGAGCTTGCAACCAGACATCTTCAAAGACTGAATACCACCAACAGGTTGGGTTTTAAATGTGTAAAGATCTGGTAAAATTGGAACAATTTTGTACAAGAAAGATACGTATGTATAGTCCTTAGTTAAAAAAATGAGTAAGGGACCGTAGTGAAGTTACGGGGATTTTAATTATATATATATAATATATATATATTTATATATATTAATATATATATATATATATTATATATATATATTATATATAATATATAATTATTTATATTATATATAATATATTATATTATATATATATATAGAAATGAGTGTGTGCAACTAAACTGGAAATTAAGTCTCATGGAAATAGGGATAAGTTGTGTCCCAGCAGGGTTAAGTGGTGGGGCACTATTGTTTCCGTATATACATAAATGATTTAGACCCGGGATTAAATCAAGTTTCTAATTTGCAGATGGATACCAAGTGCTACCTCGTTGGAATAGTGAAGTGTATAAGAGTTCAACATGTATCTTGAAACTTCTTAGGTGGACATAGAGTGGGCAAATGATTTACATAGTCAAAATGGTGTAAGGTCTCACTAGGTGTACTCAAATAAAGTTTTAGACTACTATGATGGGGATTGGCTGAGTCTGGTGAACCAAGCAAAAATGATTAGGTGTGATTAATAGCAGTAATTTGAAAGTAGCCTAATCAGTGATTTTGGGAGCAGGAATAAAGCATAATAAGGAGCTGGCATATATTACCATCGCAATGCCGAGTGTGCTTGTTTGGACCATGATGGCAGAAGAAGTTATAAGTAAACTTATAGAGTATGATAGGCCAGTGTCTTGAAGTATTTTGCGGAGCACCAAGTGGGCTTTATTTATAAAGAAGACTTAGATATGCTAGAGAGAGAGTGAACGAATAGCACAGGATGATTCTGGTTTGAGGGTAAGACGCTGTGGAGGAGAAGGCTAAGGAGTTAGGAAAAATAGATCATGCTATTCTTGCTTATTAATAAATTTGAATCCTTGGCTTCATGTCACTTTCATTGGCCAAATAAAAACATACCAAGAGGAAAGGACGCTATGATTATCATCACGGTATTGATCGGTATACCCGAGAAAAGAGTAATACACCTCACAGTCAATACTTAAAGAGAAAACAAACAATGATGAAGTCTCCTTTGCTATCTGATGGCCTACATCCTAATCGAAAATTTTTGGAGGCTTTAGTTGATAAATACCGTCAGTATTTCCTAGTTAAAAGATCTCAGGTACGTATGGCTACATATGGTGAAAGAAAGAGATCAGATGATACCATCTACTTCACAACCTTCCACTTCATCTTATCATCCTTCATTGTCTGGTCGAATCGAATATCCTCAGGATTCAACGGTTCCTGAACCTTTCCAAACGACACAAGCATATGCGACATACTCTGAGTATGATCAATTTAGCTATGCTGGTCAGGGCCAGAGTTCTTTTGTTCCTCCTCCTCAACAGTCATATACTCCTTCATATTCTTCTTCTCAGTCTTATTACCAATATCCAATGTCATCCTACAAATCCGTCATACCTAAGTACTAGTTTCCGATCTAGTACTAGTACAGAACTCCCTCTTCATCCTCGTATTTAATTAATTCAGAGATCAAATATCCGTTGTACCATGAAAGAAATGAATTGGAGGGGTCTGACAGAAAACCAACGTAAATTGGCTTCTCAAAAATGGAAAGATATCCTACATGAGGAAGAAGAGATGGCCAAAGGTACATCTTACTATTTTGATTCTTAGATATTATAAATATTTGTTGTTGTATATATTTCTTAGCCGTGATTTGGTTATATTACGGATACTGTTCTTATAATTCGCGGCACTTCTTATTTAATTCCGTTTAATTTCTGTTGTATTTATATTAAAAATTGAGGTGCTGGTTCGAAATCAATTGATGTATCCTGTTGTTGGGGTTGCTGTCGCAGTGGCTCCAACTCCACCCTAATATATATAAACGCAGTACACCTCTAATATATTTTTGGTGTATTATCAAATTATTATATTTATATGCACTTGTAATCCTAATCAGTTTTCTTTTCCCCATACTTCTAATCACATTTTCTTTAGGCATTTTGATATAAACAGTAGTTTAGGCAATTCCAGCAATTGTACAATATTTTTCTTGTGTGGCCCATTTTCATTGGCCTACCACATCATTGACATTATCTCCTTTGCCGACAAAAGGAAACATACTTGAAGAAGTAAGATTTATCATTTTATGTTTATGTGGATTATAGCTTCTTCTTTTTCTAGATATGTGCGATTGCTCCATTGTGATTTTGTATGGCTTATCTCTTTATTTTATCAGTTCTTCAGCTCCAGACATCAGATTCAGAGTCATCAGACTGTCCACAGGACTCTTGCATGCACCCTCGAGGAGGGATTTTCATTATAATCCCCTAGGGTAAGCCATACTTCAGTGTATTGATTCATTCCATTTTCTATGTTTGCTGCTATGGAGCAAATTTAATTTTATGTCATATGCCTATTGCCTATATTCCCACAGGTGCTAATTGCGGGACTATTGATATTTGCGGGCGCATTGCTATCCGCGGGGCTACCCATTGCTATCAACGGGCCTAAGATTTTCTCTGCTAATTGCGAGATCTGAGGCTATTTGCGGGACATGATTGGGACCTCATTGCTATCCATTGCTATTTGCCGTGTCCTGGCTTTTGCTGGGTGCCCATCCCATTGCTTTTTCTGAGCTGCTTTTCTTCAAGCTTGCTGCTTTCCCTCATTATCTTATCAAGTGCTTTCGCAGTATGCAGAAAGGGACTCGAACATCTCAAACTCTACTTGCAGTGCAACTACAGACAGAACAACTAAGTTTAGTATTAGCAGATTGTTCTCGTTTGCATCCTTTCTTTCATACACAAGTACTAACCTTCTTGTTCCAGTTTTGTAACTAACCACTACACTGGAACTCGAATATTTATCGGTTCGTGATCTAATCTAATTAGAGGCAAACCTTCAGTTATCAGCTATCAGATTATTTAGTTTCATCCTCCCCATAAGTTTAATTTAATAAACGTCAATTTTAATAACGCCCCTGTTTTTCCTTCCCATTGTCGATAAATTCACTCTGACCTTACCTATTCAAGGAGGGGTCTTCAAGGAGGATCGGTCTCCCCCAGGAAATTCAATTCGATTGTTTGCAGGGGAAACGTGTTTAGATGTTCGGGTAATAATAATTAGCGGTAGCCGTTAGATAGTAGCTTTCCGTTGAGACAAAGAAGATGGTGGGGTTTAGATAGATTTAATTCAATTAACTGACTAATCCTCTTCAATATTTCACAGTTAATATGGATAGTTAGATTAATAACTAACTCGACTAATTTTTCTTTTCTAATCAGAATTTAACCCATTAAATCACTTGGCCACTAACATTGTCTGTCCTTCTTCTAGCTTCTTGATTTTCGTTCGCTGTATTTTAGATTTCTGATTGCACTTTCTAAATTTAATTGGGGGTTTTGGGGACGGTATGGCTCAGTGTTAATCCCGCGATTCTTTTAGTTCGGGCGCACGCCTAGATCCCTAGCGGGTTTAAGTCCGAGTGCGACCATCACTGCTCCCCACATCGGTGTCAGAAGTGATTGTTAATATTAATAGCGGAGTGAGGCAGGGATTTGTCATGTCTCCTTGGTTGGTTATTCAATTTGAATATGGATGGGGGTTATGAAAAAATTGATGGGGGTGACAGGAAAATGGTGTTTACGAATGATGATGAATGGATGGTGATGGAGAGTGCCTACCTAGTTATATTATGCGGTGGAGGATTGGGTTTGTGGTGGAAGTCTGAAAAGAAAGAGTTTGACGATGGATTGGTTAGAGGGAATTTGGTAGGGTGCGTAAAAAGGGGTGGTGAACTAAAGACATAGAATAAGAGTAAGTTATGGTTGAGAGTTAGGAACAGTCTCTCGTGTGAAGTTATGTTAGGATGGGAGCAGCTGGAACATAGTGTCTGAGTTTAAAATATGTGGTAGGATATAGTTTGATGAAAAGGGAAGGCGGGATGATTGTCAATTAGGTGTAGTATGTTTGAAAGTTGTGATGCGAAACAAGTGTGGCCTGGTGCAGTTAAATTTCGTTTGGTGATGTAAATGGGACTAAATCTTTTGAGTGGCGCTAGGTGGCTTACATAGGCTATGTTATTACATGTGTTAATGTATAGTAGTGAAAGTATGGGTCTGTGAATAAGAGGGAATAAGAAGTATAGATAAAGTTCAATGTGTTCAGTAGGACATTGCTTAGGTGGCGTTGTGTAGGTGTGGAAAGAATGGATAAAAATGTAGGAATGAATGTATTACGAAGTTATGTGGTGTGAAAGAAAGGGATATAATGAGGGAATCAGTGAATAGATCGTGAGAAATGGTTGGTCATGTGGAATAGGATTAATGACAGTCGGTTGTTAAGCGGATGTATAGTTTGGTGTTGAGTGTGTGTGGGATTTTCGACCTGGCTGGTGAAAGAGCCCGACAGAAAAAAGGATTGAGTCAGTAACGATGTCTGAAAGGAGAGAAATGTGAGTTGGCAGAGGCGAGAATAAAGGTGCATAATTTTAGTGAATGACGGGGTTTGAGTGAGGGGTATGGTTGTGAGCCTGGCTCAGGGCCAGGGATTGAACCCTACACTTGACGATAATGCCATAGTTGAGGGTCCTCGCGGCGGCCGCCTGTGAAGCTCCGAGGTGGAATTTTCTGATGCGCGAGTTCTCTACTAATTGAGGTATGGTAGGAGGGGCGTTAATTAGCTTTCTGGGCGTGGTGCTTTTCGACTTGTCGAATTGTTCTTCTACTACCTTCTCTTTCCGATGCATTCACGCACCTTACCGCGCCAGTCTTCGGGAAAAAATAATAGGATGTTTATGATGATGTAATAATAATGAATCGATGTACGTATGATTGATGATGATGATGAATGAGAATGATGATTATATATTATATATAGGTTGGCTATGTATATATTTTATTTTATATTATATTATATTATTTTATTATTATAAGGTTATATAGTGGTATATTTATTAGAGTATATATTATATATTTAATATTATAATGGTTGTTGGTTTATGAGTGGATTATGGATGAGGTATATTTATTATAACGAGGTTTATTTATATATGGGTTAATATATATAGGTTTGTGTGATATATATATCTTTGGTATGTATATGAATTAGTTTATGTACTTACTTAAGCATAATATTTTCTAGTCTACCGATAGCTTCACCATATTTCTTCGACGCAGCTACATAGGTCGTCCTTTTGTTATATTAATTTCGGATTTTCCTCTTCTCGTACACTTGGTATAGGGTGTTGGTGATAACCTCTTGTTCATCTCCGTCATTAAGCCCAAACTTCGTTTTTTATAAGTTTAAAGGTTCCTTTGGAAGCTCTACTGGTAATAATCTGTAAAAATAAACGAAAAGTAATAAATTATATTACTGGTGTTTTTCGTTTAATTTTATAGGCTATCAGTTATAGACCACATTTAAAAAAATTCAAGTAATATAGCGGTATATTATTCAGGCCTTAACATAATTGCAAGCCATCCAAAGGATTATTATTGAGTAGATGGAAGACATATCTTGATCTTATTGGAGTACAGTTTTCGACGTTGTATTGTTTGTTTTTTGCGTGTTGAAATTTTTCGTGGAAATAAAATTTTTTTCGTGGGAAAATTAATCAAGAGTTCTTGTGTGTATGGCCTGATTTCCGAATGGGAATTAAAAGTATGTAATGCTAATGTTGAAGCGCGTTTAAGAATATTATGGAAGTGGAGAGTGGAATGGTGTTTACTATAATAGCTAAGTGGAGCCATGGATGTTGTAATGTGTCCATTGGCTTATTAATTTGGTAATGGGTGGATGGAGTGATGAAAGAATGTAAGGGACGGGGCAGGGGAGTGGTTGTTTTAGTGATGACGGGAATGGTACATAGTGGAGGGCCTTTTTGCTTATTGTACCACAGATGTTTTAAGTTTAAGTGCGATGAATTCTGAAGAAGGTTTTGAGAAAAGATTGGTAGAATGTTGGTCTTGGAGGGGGTGCTTAAAAGTGAGGGGGTTTGAAGTAAATGTAAGATGATAGAGCAAGATCGGGGATGGCAGTAGGTGAGGAGTGAGAGAGTCAGCAGTGTGAAGTTATTTGGATTGGTTAGCAACTGGAACAGTAATCTGAGTTTAAATATTTAGGCTGATAATGTTGGGAGGTGCTGAGTGTAGTAGGAAAAGTTGAGAATGGTACGGAAAGATGGCTGGTGCAATTAAATCCATTGTGGATGTGAATGCAAGGCGGAATCTAAGTCTTGGATGTGCTACGGTTTTGCATGAAGTGTATGTTATGGCTCGTGTAATTATATATGTGGTGAAACTATGGTGGTGGAGTAACTGTTTATAGATCTAAAGGGGCAGTCTGTTCAGATATATAATTTTAGGGGCGTGTAAGCTGTGAAAAATTTGTTAAATTGAAGAATGAACATATTAGGGAATTGTGTGGTGTGAAGAAAGGAGTAAATGAGAGTGGATAAAAGTGGTTTGATCATTGGGAAAGGGTGGATCGTATTCGTGCTAAGTGGCTGTATATGTGTGTGTGTGTGGAAAGCGACCGGTTTGGGAGACCGAAAGAAAAAAGTGGATTGATCATAACAGATTGTCTGAAAGGAAAGGAATGTGAATTCGGCTCAATCGAGAGGAATGGTGAGTAATAGGAGTGAAATGGGGGGGGGGGGTTGTGAGAGGGCATGGTTGTTGGCCTGGTACAGAAGATGAACCACAACAAGGACAAGATACCACAGTGGGGTCTGCTGTAGTGGATAAAGCTGTTACCTGTAAGGTGTATTTTGGCTGCGATGGGCGCGGCACTTAAGTGTATCAGGGAATGGTAGGGGTTAGGGCTTTCTTGATTGACTTAGGTCATATTCTTCTACTTAACTATTTTGTTTCATGTGCATGTTATGTTTGCGCAGCCCAACCCCAATCTGTGGGGAGCTATGGAGAAACAAATGATGATGATAAATCAAGTCATGATATACATAGTAAACCAAAAAAAAAGAGTAATTAAAGCCAGAATAGTTAAGAAAACGAAGTGCAAATGGGTACTGGAAAAAAAGCTCCCAATTTTTTGGGATATTTATCCCTTTCCCTCTTATTCAAGGAAATGTTTGGTAAGGATACATTTTGCAAGCAATTATAGCGTCGTGTGAATAGGCTGGTAGGTGTAAAATATAATTTTCATTTATATTAGGTGTTTAAAGAATCATATATGGTGCATAAAAACAGTTTAGGTAAATGCTTTGTTATTAAAGGTTTTATGGATTTCAAAGTATATATTATATATATAATATATATATATATATATATATATATATATATATATATATATATATATAATATATATTATATATATATATATAGATACATATATATATATTTATATATATCTATATAAAAAAATAATATAATATATATATATTATTATATATATAAATATATATATATATATATAATATCTTTCTCTTCTTCTTCCACCTTCCTTTTTGCCCCAAGATTGGGGGTAAAGGTGCTGTACAAGCATCGGAAAAAGAAAAAGCGTAGGAAGAACATGAAACAAACGGTCGAAAGAAAGCCCCAGCCTTACCGCCCCCCTCTGTACCATTAATTAGTGAGAGCTCGTCACAGACCGAAAATTCCACCCAAGAGCATCATGGGACCGCGACGGACCCTCACTATGGAAATCGTCAATGTAAAGGGTTCATCCCCATGGCCCAGGTGGGCCACAAACATGCCCCCATACAAAACCCGCCATTCTCTCCTATCATGCCCTTTCTTCTTCTCGCCTCTGCAAACTCACATTCTCTCCTTCAGACATTCGTTCACCGACCCAATCCACTTTCTCTTCGGTCTCCCCAGCGGTCGGTTCCCATCACACTCTCCACTATATCACATTTTCGCTACCAACCGACTATCATTCATCTTTCCACATGACCA